>CABHPQ010174203.1:0-35999 GCA_902168405.1 Peromyscus aztecus | reverse complement strand
ACACTACATGCTTCAGTACTGACCTGGCAGGCAAGATTTACCCATGGCTGCATTAGCAGCATGAGTGTTAGGGAACAACTAACTGCTTTCTGATTGAATTTGAAGCCTTGATTTATAGGAGATAATCCATGCCAGAACAATAAATCTGGTCACAAGTACCATGGCTCGGGAGGCCATAAATTATATGGTTGAACCACTATTATTTTGTTAAATGCTTATATTGTCAAATTGCCTTCTAAATATTTGTTTATGCCCATAGACCTGCACTGCTATCAACCTTGGTCAAGGAAGCTTCTTCTTGCCATGGGCAGCAATCAGTGAGTACAATGACTGTGAATGCTCAGTCCAAAATAGGACATCTTGATCATTCCTACTCCATCAAAGCTCAGGGAACATCATGAAAGGGGGCCAGAACAATTGTAAAAGCCAGAGGATGAGGAGGAGTGCTGTGAAATGCTGTCTTTTGGACATGATGTGTCTATCAAACTCATGAACTCACAGCAGCTGTGGTTATCTGTACAAGACCTGCAGAAGATTAAGCCAGCCAAAATTTCAGCATAGATGAGCGAGGACCTCATGAGGTCCCTCCTGTAACTGAGAAGCTACTGTCAGTTGATGGCTATTGAGGGGGAAAGAATCATTCTTCTTTACAGCATGGGTACTGGTAGGTTGCCTGTGCACCAGTGTACCAGTCCCACACCCATGCACATATGGGTAGCATTAAACAAACCTCATGAGTTATAAGAAAGAAAGGAAGAAAGAAAACAAGAAAGAAGAAAGAAAGAAAGAGAAAGAAAGAAAGAAAGAAAGAAAGAAAGGAAGGAAGGAAGAAAGAAAGAAAGAAAGAAAGAAAGAAAGAAAGAAAGAAAGAAAGAAAGAAAGAAAGAAAAAATAGGACATGAAGTTAGGAGGTAGACATGTGAAGGAAAGTCTGTAAGCAGTTGGGAGATAAGGGGAAATTGACCCTATCATACTTCACTGTATGAAATTCTCAAAGAAAAAGTAAAGCAGCCTTTACTGCTTTAAATAATAGATGGCTTTACCTACCCATTAGCAGAGTGAAAACCTGGGCGACTGATAGCACTGAGTCTTGTGAGGATGTGAAGTAGCAGGACTTCTCGCTCACTGTTGATGGGAAAGCAAAGCAGTTCAGACACTTTGGAAAACAGCTTAGCAGTTACTGATAAAACCAAACACGTTCGTACCACGTGCTCCAACCATCGTGCTCCTCGAGATTCTTATAAAGGGGTTGAAAACTGATGGAGTGAGTGTGGTGGTGCAAAACTGTGACTTCAATATGAGGAGTAGAGAGGTTCAGGAGGATTAGGAACTCAAGGCCAGTCTTAGCTCAACAGTGATGGTGTTCAAGGCCAGCCTTATCTAAATAGTGATGGTGTTCAAGGCCAGCCTTATCTAAACAGTGATGGGGTTCAAGACCAGCCTTGGCTAAATAGTGATTCTGAGGCTTGCCTGGACAACATGAAACTTTATCTCAAAAACCAACCAAACAGAAAGAATAAAGAACACCATAAAGAAAATTGAAGATGAGTTTGTGTTCACAGAAAATCGCCCTTCCTTGTCAATGACAGCTTCGCTTCTGATCACCAGATCTTGGAAGCAGCCACAAGTCTGTGACACAGCTAGACGAGGGCATATGATTTACCTCCCAGAAGAAACGATCTAGTAAAACATGAAAAGAGTGTGGGAAATATAAGTGCTCATTGCCTAATGCGAAAAGATCCTCTGCAGAAGTCGAAAATATGGAAACAACCAAAAGACGGTTTCTTGCCAGGGCCCAGAGAGAGGAAGTGGGGAAGAGTCAAGCATGAAGATTTTTAGGGCAGTGCGTCTATTCTCTGTCACAGTACCATGGCAAACATACAGCATCATGTATTTAGCAACACTGATGGAATGTATAGCTCCAGAGTCATCTCCAGGGCAAACCATGGCCTTTGAGTGACAGCTGCATGTTGATGTTGGTTGACTGTAACAACGCCCTCTGCTGGGTAGGAGAAACCTTCTGTAGATTGTGGTGAATTTTGCTGTCAACTTTAAACTGTTCTAGAAAACTTAGAATTCACACTTCTCTAATTCAAACTGACCTTTCTCCCAAGAGTTCCTTTAGAGATTTGTACATTCCTGTCAGGAAATGGGAGGGTGCCATAAGTCCCTTGAAGGTAATTCCCTCCTTCATGCTCCTGGCACCACACTCATTTTCCTTTGGTAATCCTTGGATGAACTTGGTCCTGAAGAAATCTGGCTGCCTGTGGTTAAGGCAGACATCAACAGTGAATGAAAAGAAGCACCAGTCTGTGGCAAATACAGTTTGTTCTAGGGCAGAAATCCCCAAACACAGCTTACCTAACCACTGGCAGAGTCTCCACCTGGAAAGGCTCAACCAGGTGGGGCCTATTGACATAGTGCTCCCCCAGTTTTGTCCCCAAGTTTCTATTCTCTAATCTGAATCAAGATAATAATCATCACAAGAGCTCCATCCTTAGAAAGTGAGAGGTTATTCTGCTGGAGTCCTTTTCGGGACGAAGTGGACTATAAAGACATGCCTATGTGAACTGTAAGCAGCACACACTTCTGATAGTAGACTCTTACTGCTCCTGTTGTTAGGGGATTCCTGTGCTAGACAAAAAAAAAAAACCAAAAAAAAAAAAAACAAAAAAAAAAACAATAACAACAACAACAACAAAAAAAACCAACCAACCAACCAAACAACAACAACAAAAAAACCCGAAAACCTGGAAGTACCAAGGATGCCCAAAAGCAGTGGTTCTCAATCTGTGAGTCATGACCCCTTTGAGGCAGAAGAATCCTTTCACAGGTGTTGCCAAAGGCCATCAGAAAACACAGATATTTACATTACGATTTATAACACTTGAAAAATTACAGTTGTGAAGTAGAAACAAAAGTAAGTTTATGATTGGACGTTACCACAACGTGAAGAACTGTATTAAAGGGTCACAGCATTAGGAAGATTGAGAAACATTGTGTAGCAGGCTTTCCACCAAACAGCTCCCAAATCATGACATGGAGACTTATTATTAGTTATGAATGCTCGGCCTCGGCCTTAGCTTAGGCTCATTTCTTGTTGGCTCTTATAACTTAATTTAACCTGCTTCTCTTCATCTATGTTTTTCCCGGGGCTTTTTACCTTTCTTTCATTCTGTATGACCTACTCTGTGTCTGACTGGCTGGTGTCTGACTGACCCTAGTGTCTCCCTCTCTTTCTCTCTTGTTTTCTTCTCTCTCTCTCCTCTCTGCTCTCCTTCTGCTTATTCTCTCTGCCCACCAGGCCCACCTATCCCGCTACTGCCTAGCTATTGGCCGTTCAGCTTTTTATTAGACCAATCAGGTGCCTCAGGCAGGCAAGGTAAAACAGCAACACATCTTTACATAATTAAACAAATACAGCATAAGCAAAAATAACACATCTTTACAAAGTTAAACAATTCTGCAACACAAACAAATGCAACCCGTCTTTACATAGTTAAGCCACTATTCCACAACATCACAGCTGTCAAGGGAATCAGATGAGTGGAATGACAGGAATTTACATTCAAAACGTGTAAGGCTTCACATTTATTGTGCCCGTCTCTTTCTACAGCCAAGTGTTCTTCCCTAAGCAGCACGGTGAATGGGCAAGGATAGCAATAGTGAGGAGAGAATGATCTTCCTGTCCCCACTCATTGAGTGTACCCATACCACTCATTTCAAACGTTCTTTGCTATGAAGCCAGGAGAAATCAGGAAAGAAATATTGTCCTGATAGTCCTGAGACAGGAGCTTGGTTCACATGGTGGCTTTTCCATGTTGACTACATCCTTCACCAATACTGTAAGTGTGGGTCTCACTGTCCTGCTTGAGTCTACCTGCTCATATTTGGGTTCTCAGGGAAGTATGAGTGAGTTCAGTGAAAGAGGTCTGTTCTCTGTCTTCTTTTTCTTCACTAAATATCCTGACAAACCTGGAAAAGCCAGCCCAAGTGTTCTCTAAAGTCTTGGATTTTTAGGGGCATCACACATATCCTCTTCCCAGAATGCCTTCTGCTCAGTGACTTGAACTCACTGGACTCCAAGGCAATGAGTTTTCCTAATGAGATTTATCTAGGACCTGTGTGTGTAGATGTGTATGGACATGGAAACAGTCCCATTTCTACTGGAGATTGGGTCTTTTGCAACTTGAGAATCTTCATTTGTGTTGGCATTGAGTTTTGGGTAAAAGTTCAACCTGATTCTTGTTTTCCTTTGGAATGTTCCTGTCCATAGATATCCTGGCTTAGGAAGTGCAGTCATATGATCCAAGTTGGCAGATGTTTCACTGACGTCACTAAGAGTTTTGCGTGAATAAGGACAGAACAAGGATTTAGGATTAACTCCCTTGGTTCCCAAAGGTGAACTAAATTTTTGAGATCTTTGTTTTAAGAATTCGCATCCAAATTGCCAACTACCATTTGAGTATTCTACAAAAAAGAATTTGATTATTATTATTTTTTTAGGTCTCTCCTTAGTCCACTTCTAAACCCACATAAAAGCAGTTTGGGACTGGTCAGAGCCCCACAGAAAGAAATCGGAGAGGGAGATTTTTGGATAAAAGTTTTCTCCTTTTTATGAAGATAATTGGCAATAATAGCAACTTTCAGCATAGATCCTATATCCTTTATCTTGATCAGAAAACATTTTGGATGGGGTGATGGGGTGGGGGTGAGCTCTTGCCTGCAATACTGCCTCTCAGGGGCTCTGAATAGGACATTCATTGGCAGAAATGCAGTGTTTTCTGCAAGCGCTGGGGGAAGGGGTGGAAGGCAGGGAGTGAACGGGCTTGGGCTCCTTCCTCCTCAGGGGAGCTATTTTTTGCTTTACATGCAAAGAATTGCTTTGTACAGCCAAGTTGGTCTCAATCTTGTTTACATAAAAGAAATCGAACATTTATTTTGTGCTGGTTTTTTTTTCCTTCCTTTGCCAGTCAGAGGGTCCTAGGCAAATCAATAAACAAAGACCCTGCTCTGTTTTCACTTTGTGGCTGCGGATTTCGACAGGGTAACCCTTCAATGACTGGATTAACTATTTCTGTGGGGTCTGAGTTTAACTGTTAGTGTCACACTTGCCATACTCTGGGCCCAGTGCTCCGGAACCGAGAGGAAGGACAAGCAAGGGTCCCGGAGACTTGGGGTTGAGCGGCAGACAGCATAGGTAGCCGAAGAGAAAACACAAGTGCTTGTTCTCACAGAGACCAACCAAATCCCTGAAGCATGTGGTATGGTTTCTCTAACCCTAGCCCAGTCAACAGGCAGCATTGTTGATGGTTATTAAATCAACCAAAACGCTTTCAAAAGCCGAGGTCCTGATATTTGACTCCACAGCATTTCATGATATAGAATCCCATAGAGGAGCTCCATGCTGTGGGCGAAAAATGTTTTCTTAATTTTTTCTTCCTAAATTTACCTGCTGTGAACTTAGACTGACCCTTTGTTCTCGTTTGGGGACAACTGGAAAAATAAAGAAAATATAGCCACTGCGAAAGCATTTCTTTATCCCGTATTGAAGCAGCGTATGTTCCCTCCTTAAGTCCACAACGGTGGCTCACCTTTTAGAAATCCTGATGGTTTAAATTCTGTTTGATTCCTGCCAGCTTCAGTTGGGGAGCACAGATGGAATGGAGGAGAGTAAGCGCTTTGGTGATAGACAAAGCCGGAATTGGATACCTATCCCAACCCTTCCTAGGAGGTTGTCCTTAGAAAGGTCCTGCAATCCCTCTAAACCCAATCCCCTATCTAAAAAATGGATGTGATAAGAACTTTCGAAGTTGGTGTCTATAAAGCAGGTTGAGGGCCCCAGTCAATGATAATCATTACTAGTTACAGGGGCCCTCCATGCAAGGGAGCTCAGATACCCCAGAGTATGGCATTTGGGCATGTGACCCCAAAACTAAAAGGGAATTGGAAAGTCTAAAGTGCTGCTGCAGACCTCTGGCCATTCTCCCGCTGGCTTCTCTGTCTTCCCGACTCCCGACCGCAGAACAGAGACAGGCTTCTTCGTGGTGCTCCCTTATCTACCTACAGACCAGATCTGCTAAAAAGAGCATAATTGTCTCCGGTCTTCTTACTACGGTTTCATTAACCAGAGAAAATGAAATTTGTAACCACAGAGAAACAGACTAAAAACTACATATCCTACCTACAGCCCAGAAAACTTCGTTCCAGGCCATTGTCTGCTCCCGGGTCCATTTGCCTCACTATTATTCCCACAGGTTCCTGTGAAGATGTGTAGGGGTGAGTTAGTCTCCTGAGGTTACTGGGTACTGACTGTCCTTTCTTCAGTGTCCTCAAGCACATAGATACATCTGTTTGCTTTTTCTCTATGGTACAGAAATCCCGTTTCTCCCTGAGGACAGCCGCCTCTAGGGAAGACGCCCCTCTTCAGGCACATTAGGCACAGGTTGGTTCTAAGATGACTACAGAGACTTCAGACAACTTCAACTTCGCTATAATTCCTCCTGCGTGCTAAATAACACCCCCAGCACCATGACAGGCAACAACCGGAAAGAACTAGAAAAGAGAGCTGCTCAGATTCTCAGAAAGCCTCTGCTCATTCCCACGTCCCTTTGTGAACTGATCGTTCACCGCTCATTTCTTTCATTCTGCACCTAGAAGCTCCTGAGCCCAGGGTGGAGAGGTTTAACCTCTACTTTTCCTGTAATATAGGCCCAAAAGTCTCCTTCCCCACTTAATTGCTGCTTAGTTTTGTTATTGGTCCCACAGTTATGACAGGAAAAGGACTCAGGCTGGGGGCAAAAGAAAAAAAAAAAAGGTAGCAGAACCTCCTGAAAAGGAGTGAAGAATTCCCTTCACCCCTACACACTGGCTGCGTTTCCAGGTAAAGGGGGTTGCTAGGCAAGCAGGCAGGGATCAGGGACCACGGCCAGCTCCCTCACTGTGCTATCTCAGTTCTATTCTATGTGCAATGAGACACGAAGTCTGTCTTTCTCCTCCAATTATGTCTAGTAAGAAGAAAAGAGACTCAGCTCTTGGGGGTGGATGCTCCCCGTGTCTGGAAGCCTTCGCCGTTTGGATTAACAGGGATGGTGCCTGCAGCAACCAGGAAGTGGAAGCTGGATGCTCAGATTCCAGGTCACCCTCAACTACACAGAGAGTTCCATGGCAGCCTTGGATTTATGAGTCTTTGCCCACCTCTCCATAAGCCAGCCCCAAACTCTCTGGGATGCAACAGATCTCTAAAATCTCTACCAGATGAGCCATACAGAACTTTCTACTGGTGGTTCGCCGTCTGAAGGGCAAAGTGAACTGAAAATTGACCTCTTTGCACATGCCTTAGAGTTTCAAATCAATAGTACGAATGGCCCAAAGGTCATTTAATTTACAAAAAGGTAGAGGCTGTGAAACGATTCCCACTAAGTCCCTTTTCCGAATCAACAGACCTGTACCCATCAAGGAAGACCTGAAGCATCCCCCATAGGGTCCTTGCTCCCCCAGTCATCCACACTGCTCCCCAATATGGCGGCACTTCATCTTCCTGATAAACACTCTTCTAAAGGAACCCTTTGCTTATTGGCTTTCTGTATCTTTTATTGAGGATCTGTTAACATCCCCTCAGACAAAGAGGTTCTAGAACAATCTTTAGTAGCATGATTACTTACACACAATCACACACAACATATGCATTCTGTATGTGTACATATCAAACATGTTACCCAAAAATTCCTCCATACAATGAACATAACTTTTATTAATTAATCCTTTCCTTTTGTCAGAGTTAGACATGGCTTCTTACTTTGAGCATATACACATTTGGGAAAGCATAAAAGAAAAGAAAAATGTTGATTTTGTTAAGATTTATGAGTTTAGATCCAACCACTTCCTAGCAGCCCATATTTGACCAAAGTACTTCTCAGCACCAAGAGAAAAGGCAAGTAATCAATTAAAGTTTAATGAGGGTTCATCATAGGCTGTCATAAACTCTTATAACAGGTCAAACTCATTTAAAATTATTTGAATGTTACCCAGTGTAACTGGCTGATTCTTAGCTCCATTTTACAGATGAGAAAAACTGAATCTTAGGGATATTAAATGTATTTCTCAAGGTCACATAGATTTAAAGTTAAGCTAAAATTAACACAGAAAGCCTCCAGTGGCATCCTTTGTATGTGTTTCACCTGTGTGCGGTTTGCACTCACATTGTAAGATGGGTGTCTACTGTAAGATAGCTTCTAGGGCTTAGTTCAAGGAACTTGAATGTAACACAACAATACGATAAAAGCTACGTGGAATGACTGGGTTAGTGGGAAGTCATAACTCACGAAAGGATTAGGTGTGGAAGTCATTGCCAAGGGTGAGCATCACAGAGTCAAAATCACGCTAGAAAATCTTAAATTTCCTCACCAAGTTCTGTTCAGGCTATTTTGTGATCCAGGCTGTCACAAGCACTAAACCATGAGGCTGCAGATCTTTTACAAACTCTCACGGGTCTTCTGCATTTCCAGTACTTTCCCTCTCTGGAACAGCAGTATTGAGATGGACGGTTTGATTATTGACTGTGTAGAATTGAAGTCACATCCTTTTAGAGGCAGTACAGTCCAACAGGACTGCACATTTTAGCTAACTCGGTGCTACTTTGGGTTGTTGTTAGGCCTTCTGGCATTTTCTCCCTTCAGATTTGTTCTGAGGATCAAGAGCAGGTAAAAGATGATTTAAGTGCGATTAAATAGACTACTGCATTACTGGAGCCATGCCTTGGTGCGCTCACTATCAACTGTCCTTTGAGGTCTGTGGTGTGGTGCTCAGCAACCTTTGCTCATGACCATTCCGCCCAATGGCTTATTTCTTTTTATCTACTTCCGTAGCTTGATGGAGTCTCCTTTCTGTCCTGTCCTGTAGTGCTCAGCAAGGATCAAGGCACCCTGTCAGAACTCCCACTTTGGTTCAGACTCCCACTTACCTAGTTCACAATCTTCTACCTAAAGTCACTGGTGTATCATGTTCCGTTTGCTGCAGTCTTTGCCTTTGGGGATCTTCCAATGTGTGACCTCCTTCCTTCACTTTTTCTCTTAGAAGCAATGACATCTCCTTCTCTTTCTCTCCACTTGTTTAAAGCCAAACTGACCCTCCATCTTGCCTTTCTGAAGTTACTTCCTGATGTTTCTGTTGCTGGCAGTGGCTTCTCCCTCCTGGGTGAGCCATGTACCTCAGACTCTCTTAGGAGCCTCCTCTCTCTTATCCCAACAGCTTTGGCCTGGTCAGAAACTTTTGTGGGTACTCATGGTGGTCTTTGGTCTCTGGTGTCTCTCTAGTTTCATTGGATGTGTGTGTGTGTGTGTGGGGGGGGGTGTTAATTGTTCCTGAAAGTTCCTGCATTGTTTCCAAGATAAAGCTAAACACAGTGTGGGTACTGCCCACTGACTCAGTACTTACTGTGTCTCAGTGCTTATGGGATTCTGCATGGTACACTACTTGTTGGGGTTGCGCACATAACGTTTCTCCTGCTTCTGCCCCTCTCCTGTGCATTCAGTCCCTGCTGGAGATTTTAACAGTTCTCAAGAGAATCTGTATGATTAGTAGAGTTCCAGCAGTACTGCAAATGACTTTCGTGTTATAACTTCCAAAAATGATCTGAAAGAATAATTATATGTGAGTAGCCAAAATACAGTAAAAAGGAATGAATTGTAGGAGATATTAACAGACATGAAATTGTAGCAAAGTTGCATGCATAGAAGCATGTAGAAACTGTATAAGGATAGAGTAATGAAATAGAACGGATAATTTCAAATGAAAGATTATGTTCAGTTTTAATATGTAAAAAGGCAGTATTTTCAAAATGCAAAATAATAGTTTAGCCAGTAAATGATGCTTGTATAATTTTAATTGAACAATTAAGCTGATTCTTTACTTTTCACTAAACACTAAAACAAATTCCAAGAAGATATTTTTAAAAAACTAGAATTTAATTATTTATATATTCTATGTGGAGGAAGTCTTTTAGGCATCAACCTTAAGGCCTAAATCATAAAATACTGGATATGTCACTACATAAATATGAAATTATGCATCAAAAGCTATCATAAATAGAACTGAAAAGTAAATGGTAAAACTGGGAAAAGTATTTATAACATTTATAATAAACATGAGATTTATATGTTTGATGTGTAAAGGATCATTGCAAAGCCCACAAGAAATAAAAAAACCACTGCAGTAGAAACAAAGGAGGCAGGAACATAAGCAGAGAATTCACAGGGAAGTAATGTAAATGGCCAGTAAGAATTGGAAATGTCTGCTCTTACTTCTAATCAAAGAAATGCAGCTTTCTACAAGTTACCTGCAAGGAGTACAACTTACTTTATGTATTCTGCCTTCCTTGGGTTTTTTTTAAAGGACATTCAAATAAAATAAAAAAGATAAAGTGTGAAAATAGTGTGAAACATATTCTTATTGGCTGTATTATCTTTTAATTGCTTAAGAGTGATCTTTTAAGAATGTATTCATTGAAAAACTACCAATAAACACATTTTGAGGGAAAAAATGTAGCCTTCAGATCAGAATTAACCATGTGATCCCATTTTAGAGAAATATGTGTAGAAATACAGAAACATGTAGAAGATAGTACAGATGTCCATGAAATAAAATGTTAGCAGGGAAAAGCTAATAGGTAATTTTTATTTTCTTATTTTTTGTATCTACTTTCTAATTTTTTGAACCATGCATTGTCGTTAAGTATAACATACTTAGGAACGCGTAACCTGTACATTTCAGATCAGTGTGTAATCACAGAGGTTGTAAGGCAACACTCACTCCTGTCGGATTTATTTCCTGATTTTTGTAAGCTTTTGCAATGTGGATATATCAGAACCTCTAACATCAAGAGATCCATTTCTCCAGCCAACCGACATATTTTGAGGGATGCAGCTCAGAACACTACGTCAATGTCATGTAGGCCAGTAAGTCAATTTCCACTCCCCCACTCCTGCATCTCCCTCTACTAAAGCAAAGGATTGTTGTTCATATTCCTAGCCCATATAGAACAGGATCATATATCTATAACCATATTTTATTCATCATTGTTTTTTAAAATTTGCCTTTGTTGTTGCACATTTGCTCATTGTGTATGGATAAAATACACATAATTCATGGTATGCATCAAATTAATTCTGCTATGACAGGCATTTACACTGCTTTGAAAACGGAGTTGTCAAGAATAATGACCTTTTGAAAGTCTTGCAAATTATTTGGTCCACACATAAGCACCTGGGTTATTGCCATCGCTTGCAGTACCTTCCACCATGCTCTGTCACAAGCAATCTTCTTAAAACACAAATGTGGTTTTGTCATGGTCCCATTACCTCTTCCTTTACCAACTGCTGGTGCAAATGTGCCTACCTCCATGGTCAAAAGCACAAATGCACCCCCTCTTATACCATATTCCAAATTCAGCCTCTCTAGAACACAAAGGAAAACTCAAGAGCTAATACTTTGCTGGAGGCTTGAAACAAAAACAAAACAAAGTCTGATAGAGAAAATATGGGAAAAAGGAAGAAAATGCGAAGTGGTGGTGTGATTGTGAGTCTAGAGGTGGTACAACTGATCTGTCACTCAACTGGACATCTCTTAGACAGGTCATGAGGAGCCACTGGCCCTTTGAAATTCCATTGTAGGAGGAAAGGACAGATAGAAGGGAATTTCTTCTCTGTCTTATGTATGCATCCCTGTAGGCCCTGGTTCTTAGACGTGTGTTTCACATGCCTGAAAGTGGCGGGAGGCAGAACCTCCCGTGGGCCAGGTGCACAAGCGGGGGTCGTGGATAGTGGATGGTGCTGGGTTGAAGTGGAGCTCCATGGTTCCATCGTTCAGAGCTCACGATTAGTGGGCAGTTAAGGGGTGGGAAAGGACTGCAGCAGACAGACTCCCTCTCTCCTTTTCCCTTGCTCCCTTCCCCTCCTGCCCACTTGCCTGGGATTTGAAGTTACAGTTTATTTTTTCTCTTGGTTCACTGAACTCATCATGGTATCTCTCTCTGCTAACTTGTTTTCCCTGGGCTGTGTTTGTCCCCGTTCCCTTCCTAGCCCCTAACCATCTTTCTACTCTCAGCTTGTCACTGGCTCTTCTGATGAGCATTTCCAGGTGACACTCTTCCTTCTCTCCCGAAGCTTAGACAGTACTATGCCACTGGTCTGTCCTCACTTGAAGGAAACATCAAGGCATTAGTCTGCGCCTGTCGGTGATTTTTAACCAACTTTTGTCTCTCCAGTATGAGTTCCATGCAGGCAAGAGACTTGTCTTTCATTCTTAAGTTCCCCCATGGACATTCAATTTCTGCCTGAACCCTGATGCTGGAGCAGGTGCTTGTGAAATCATGGACAGTTTCAATGTGAAAGAAGCCTTAAAGAAACTGTGCGCAAATGGAGGCCACTAAAGTTACCCCAAAGAAGACCTGAGCTGTCTCAGATAGATGAAATATTAGTTTAGATGTGTGTGTGTGTGTGTGTGTGTGTGTAGAGATCTGAACTTGGGTGCTCTGCAAAAATAGTGTCTTATTTGCTTTCCTATCACTAAGACAGCATGATCAAGGCAACTTATAGAAGAACGCATTTAATGGGGACTTACAGTTTCAGACAGTGAGTCCATGACCATCATGGTGTGGAGGATGGCAGGAAGCTGGCAGACATGGAGAAATAGCTGAGAACTTAGATATGATCCCTAACGACCAGGCAGAGAGAGCTAACCGAGAATGGCTTGGGCTCTTGAAACTTCAAAGCCCATCCCAATGACACACATCCTCCAACAAAGGCCTCACCTTCCAATCCTCCCTAAACTGTTTTTTAGCAACTGTGGACCAAGCATTGAAATATATGGGCCTGTGTGGTCATTCTCATTCAAACCACCATGAACAGTATGCATTCTTAACTGTGGAGCCATCTCAGTTTTGTTAGAGAAATTTTCTAGATGGATTCACATCTCAGACAGGTGCTGGAGCAGATGTCCATAAGAGTTAGCTGGAAGAATTTGCACTGAGTACGTCATGTATTCACATCTTAACCAGGCTCAGGGTACTTTGTGAAGCTCTGTGGGTCCTGTTCACTGGCACCATCTCTTTCCTTGCTGATGAGCCAACCCACAGAGCATTTGTGAAGCCTTTGATGCCTGTCTCTTGAGTCAGGTCCACCCAGTTGGTCTTTCTTGTTGGTCTCTTGTTTCCGATGGTTTGAGTTTGTGATCCAAAGACTGGGGTTAATGTTTAATCAGCTCTGTTTATTCTACCCATTCCAACACTAATATTCAAAGAGTGTGGGTGGGAAACTCACAGAATATCAGATTCAGTCAGGGAAGGGTGCTTAGTGGAGACAGAGGAGAGGCAAGAGAGACTGAACAGGCGAGGCATCCTTAGCAAACAGAATCCGAGAGGCATCTGCAACTTCTCAGCGGCTGGAGCTCAGGTATCCCGGATGAAGATGCATGGCTCTGTGCAGAGCGCTTCAGCTTTCCTGTGCCGGCTCCAGCCAGCTTAGCATGGACAAAATCTATGATCCCCAGGGCAGGCCTACAGAGCGGCTTGTCTCTTTAAGAGGTTATTATTTCTGCAAAGTTCTAATGTTCATTGCTTACGCTTTGCCCTGGTGAACGCTTGTTAATGCAGTTTCATTGTTGCCTAGGGAAAAGGAACCCGAGCGACCCACTATAATAACTGCTTTCATGTGGGGCCCTGGCCTCTGGGTCTGGGTAGTATCCTTTACAAATGAGCAAGAGTGGCCACAGTTATATTAGGTGACGTTGCCAGAGGTCTATGATAAAATCTGCAGTCACTGCCAGGGACAGTGTGAACCCTGTCAGTCTGAGGATTAACTTCTCTGTAGTAACAGCTAACCTCCCCCCACCCCCACCCCACCCCACCCCACGCCGTCCCCCGTTTCAGGTCTCACAGCATGCCAGACAGTGTGTGCTGGTGGTGAGAATGGGGAGTGAGGGACATGCTCTCCTATGCATGATTTCCATTAGTTTAATAAAAAAAAATGTCAAGTATGAGTATTTTATTCTAGTTTACCAAAAGAGGAATTTTTAGGTGTCATACCCATGGTTATAGGGTTGACACATATTCTACTCCATAGGTACCTGCTCTGGTTGCCTTTAAGGCAACTTGGGAATGTAAGATCAGGTTGTAAAATTAAGAGTGGGGGTCAGGTCATTCATCCATTGGCTCACAGGAGCTAAGAGGGTTCCCCTCATTACCTATGTTGGATACTTACTATCCAGCATAGTGATGTTGGGAAGTACTGGGACCTAGTGGCTGGTGGTCTCAGACAGAGGGCTGTTATGAGACATCTAAGCTGGCCTCTTCCTGTCTCTGGCTCTCTCCCTTCCTACGGGATCACTGCCCTACTCATGTTTACAGTGTGATGCTACTCACCATAGGGCATCCACCGAAGTCCAGGCATATGTGCCTCTTAATCGTAGACTTTTAGTTCATAAACGATGAGCTAAATAGGTCTGTCTTTGTTAGCAAACACCCAGCCTTAGATATTTTTGCTGCAGTCACGAAAAACAGACTATGATCGACTCTGAATCAAAAGGTAAAGAGAAGACAACATGAAGTTCTAGAAACACAAGTAACTGTACCTCCTAATTCCTTCTAGAACATGCTTGTGAGGGGCAGTCTGAAAGCAGAAGTACTGACTGTATTGACTGGCTTTGCTAGTTTGGCAACTAAAACTCCCTGCGTCTTCATACCCAGGCAGCCCCCTGTCTCAGGTAGATTAGGACAGTGGGTCGCAGTAGAGTTAAGGAGGGAGAGGTCCAAAGCTGCATTTGGAAGGACACTGTACTCATGGTGCACTGTTTAATCAACAGCAGCTTTGGGGCAAACTGTTGCGCATTCCCCAGAGCCAGGGCAGGTGCTCCGTGCTGACAGGGTTGTGCTTCACCTGTCAGTGAGTGTGAAGCTGTTACACAAGACACACCATGGGCCAAGCGTACAACTGACCCTGCCCCAGGAGGTATGAAGAATCCCAGGACACAATAAGCTTGGGAGTTCTCTTCCCTGAAGGTCTTTTAGCATTCGAGTACAGCCAAGTCTGAGAACAACATGTGAGCTGTGGAGTCAGCCAACCCGAGTCCTGGATTTGCTGTTGATTAGCTATGGGACTTGGGGGATCTCAAGCTGTTCACTTAACTCCTCTGAGACTTACTTTTCACATCTGTAAAGTGGCCACAGGGATGTTCTGAAAATGAACTGAGATGCGTACAGGTTCCCAGCAGAGTGCCTTACTCAGTATCTGTTTCCTGTGCTGTCTCTTCTTTAGGCTGAGTGGAGCTCTGCCTGCAGGTGGGAGAGTTGAGCCCAAGCAGAACTGTTTCTTAGAGTTGGGATATTCCCACTGCACCACCAGGATGAATGGAGAGCTATGCCTCTCGGGGCCCATCTAGTTTGTCTGTTCACAAAATTCAGGATTTTGCAAAGTGTTTAGAGATACTATTAGTTTTGCCATATCTAAAGCATGTTCAGACTCCAGAATCTCTTCTGCAATCAATAGAATAACTCCTCCCCTCCCCTCCCCTCTCCTCTGTTTCCTACCCTTGCTTTCCCTTCTTTCCCATCCCCAAACAACTTTCCTCTCTATTGACCCTCTTAAGTTGCTAGATTTATTAGCTGTGAGCACTTGGGTAAGTTGTTTCCCTTGAGCAGACTTCGCCCCTTTATCTATAAAACCAAAGGACAAAGCCATCTGTTAATGGACTTCTTGACAGCTTCAATATCCGGAGACAGGAGGAATCATTCTTTTATTCACTTAGCAGATAGCTATTGAATTTCTGCCAAGCACCAACCACAAATGTAGGAGCTAACAGTTACAGTCCTAAACCAGGTAAAACCTCTGCTGCCATGAATGTGCATGTCAGTGAAGGGACAGGTAACAAGCACAGTGTGCACACATGTGTGGTGTGTGCTGCCATGAATGTGCATGTCAATGGAGGGACAGATAACAAGCACAATGTGCACACATGTGTGGTGGGGGGGGAGGGAGGGATGGAGGGAGAGAGGGAGGGAGAGAGAGAGATTTCCCCAGGGACATGGATATGAGAAAGAACAAGCCATGTCGCTGTCTGGAGAAAAAGTGTTTTAAGTGGCGGAAACAGGAAGCTACATGGTCGATAGCTACAGCATGCAAGACAAAGAATGTTAAGGAGGCCTGTGTACTCTGGGATATGAATCAAAGAGCAGAAAGTGGTGAAGTTAGAGAAGGGAACAGGTGTGATGTAGGATGTCCAGAGCAGCCCACAACTAGCTCAGACTTTGAACTCAGCCCAAGTCATATGGACCCTTGCACAGGGTTAAAAGTCACCAGGTTCTACTCATGTGGTAGTTCCTCAGACTTACTCTACTCAAGATACCATGCTTTGACTTACTTCATCAGCTGTGTGGGGCATGCGGTCTTCAGAGACCTCAGGCAACGCTAGCACGTGAGAGGTTTGCGAGGTCTAGTGACTAGCTTGTTAGTCTCGGTGTTCATGGGGACATACATTATCCTGGGCTTGTTTTATGGCCTTCTGCTCTGCCTGGCCCTAAAGATCTGGCACACATGCAGTGTGTTCACAAAGAAAGCTGCCATGTGCGGTTCCCTGGGATGTGAGGATCCCTGGGATGTGAGGAATGGAACGCTGATGGAAAGCAAATGCCAAGGCAGTGGAACTCTCATTTGTGTTAATGCATCCATTGAACTTCTGCAAGCTCTCCTTCTCTGTCCTACACTTATCCCCCACAGCCCATTTTCCTGTTATATAAAAGGGAAAATTGCTTGGAAAAATCGGCACTGGCCATGTGCCATTTTAAGGCCGAGAAGTCCCAAGATTTAGTCTTTGTTTTTCAGTTCTCTGGTGAGTAGTAAAGGGCCACACTAGGGCCTCCTACATCCTGCTAAACCTATGGGAGACCAACACCCTGTTTGTCAGAGCGCACCATGAAGAGACTAGTAGACTATTTCTGTTCATGGGTTGATAGTCCGTATTTTATTCTCCTCCAAAGATCTGCTGAGTCTAGAAAAAGCCACATGGGCCCTGAACACTTGAAACTACCCCTATACCTCTCATGTTCTGGAATTCTGTGTTCAACAGGAGGAAGTCCATTCATTTTGGAGTGGCTGCAATGTTCTAGGAACAACACCAGCACTTTCTGTACATGTCATCTCCTCTGGGCTTGGCACAGGAGTGAGTAAAAATGGGGCGATGCCCACTTTTCAAGTGCAGCCTCTCCATCACGTAGCTAGCAGATAGGAGAGCCCGTGGGTTTTGCTTTTGCTGCTTCGCTTGGAAGGGTCACTCTCCTGTCACTGTGCTGGAAACCCAGCTAGAGACTGGCTGCCTGACCCATGCTCTTCTGCCTTCACAAGCCAGCCTGGTTAGGGTGAGGTCTGGGGGAAGACGTGGCAGCCCGGAGCCACTGTTCAGACAATGGGCTCTCAACAAGGACAAGCTGGTTCGTGGGACACCTGCACCTATCTCCACAAGCCAGAGCAAGAAGATAGCTGTCCAGATCTTGAGTCAGGAGTGCCTCTTGAGTCCTCACCTTGCAAACTGCCACCAGAGTTTTCCTGAGTCTTGGCCAGGATGAGTCTCCTGAAATCTCTGCTTATTCTTCCCATTGCCCTTCTTTGTGTAGCGCTTCAAGGGCCCTGGACACGTGATGGGACTGGCTGGCTCACCCAGTGTTGGGTGGCTCTTGAGCTCTGGTTTTGCATCACTCAGATATTTATTTCATTAGCCAACATGTTTTCTTTTTGGGTTTTGGTAGCATAGGACTCACTCTGACAAATATGGGTTCAGGGCCCTGCTGCTTTGAAAGGGAGCAGGGTCAGGGTCAGGGGGCTGAGTTGCTCCTGCTGACCCGAGGCACTAGTTTGCTTGGAATGGAAGGCATCCTGCATCTTCCTGCTGAGAAGATAGCTGGTGTCATTTTTGTCTTTGTGGATCCATCAACACTCAGTGATACAGAGAAAATGGATCCATGTTGAGCACGAACATGGATCAGCTCTGTCTTTTGTCTCTATAAAAATCCCCCTGATATTGACAAATAGGGGTGGGGCCAGCAGTTACAGCTCCCCCAAGCAATGTGTATTAGCTTCCCCATCATGGCCCTTGGCCCTGGCAGCCCAGACACTAAGTGTGTATGTTTCTACCATCTTTTTGTTCATTGTGAACAAACTTTCCAGTTATACTTGCTTCGTGATGATGTGAAGGGCACTCTCAATAAGAACAGATGCACTGGTGTGCTGTGGGATGTTCTGTATGGCAAATGTGTTGCTAATAAAACACTGATGGCAGTGGCTAGGCAGGAAGTATAGGCGGGGCTAACAGAGAGAATAAAAAGAACAGGAAGGCAGAGGGAGTCTCTGCCAGCTGCCAGCCAGAACAAACAGCATGTGAAGATGCCGGTAAGCCACGAGCCATGTGGCAAGGTATAGATTTATAGAAATGGATTAATTTAAGCTATAAGGACAGTTAGCAAGAAGCCTGCCACGGCCATACAGTTTGTAAGCAATATAAGCCTCTGTGTTTACTTGGTTGTGTCTGAGCGGCTGTGGGACTGGCAGGTGAAAGAGATTTATCCTGACTGTGGGCCAGGCAGGAAAACTTAAGCTACACTGGTGTGTGGCCTGCACCTGATGGATAGCACATGGCTCAGGCATTTGGACAATGTAGAGACATGATCAAGTTTCTTTATGAACACAGAAAATTATATTGCTTTTGCAACAAATATTGGTTTAGGGGGATATGAATTATGTTAATTTAAGGATAATGGTTTGTCTGGATCTCTGTTTATATTACTGTGTAGGTTAGTAGGTCAAAGAGTCATTTAATGGACTTTTGTTTCTGAAAATATAGGAAAGGGGATACTGGTATTTTAAATTTGAGTTGAGCTTCACAGGACAGGTAAATAGAACTATTTTTAAATTATATTTATTCCCTGATGAAACCAAATTCTCTGGACTGTTCGGCCACAGGAATTAGCTAAAGAAATGTCAACCATCTCCCACTGTCATTTTTATGAATGAGACCACTTTATGCATTTCTAAGGTGGAGAAGCTCATCATAGTCATTATAAATGGCCTTTGATATTTGCCAGAGACTATGACTTTCAGATTGGACAGTGTTGTCCTCTGATATTCTATGCTTTCATTTGCCTTGATGTATCCATTCACTCAGCAAGTGTTTTACTGGACATAAACTATATATGAGATCGATGAAAATTTGGGTGAATATAAATGTAATGTTTGTGCTCTGCCCCACTTTGCTTTGTTGCTCAACACCATGACAGAAAGCAACTTGAGGAAGAAAGGATGTGTTTATCTTATACTTCCCAATCACAGTCCATCACAGAGGGAAGTAAAGGCTGGAGGCTGAAAGTGGGAACTGAGCCAGAAGCCATGGAGGGATTCCGTTGACTGACTTGCTCACAGGCTTACATTCAGCTACCTGCCCTGTCCCTCCCAGGACCACATGCCCAGGGATGGCACTGTTCACAGTGCACTGGGACCTCTCACATCAATCACCAATCAAGACATATCACTAGCCTATATGATGGAGGCATTTCCTCAAGTGAAGTTCTTGTCTGTCAAATGACTCTAGTTTGTGTCCAGTTGACCAAATCTAAGCAGCATATGCTTCAAAAGGACACCTTGAATGGGGAAAGATGTTAATATGGAATCCATCACAGAGACATTCCAAATAGTTTACAAACAAGAGTGAAGGGAGCTAGAGCGGTAGAACTGGGAGAGGACGCACTGCAGGCGTGGGCCCGGGATGGCAACAGTGAGAGAAAATAGGATCTGAGGATGGCGTGATCCTCAGAGAAGGAAAATCTTGCAGGAGGGAAGAGGTGGATTTTTGTTGGGAGGCAAATTAGCAGTTCACAATTGGGACTCAAGACAAAGATGATGTGGTCGTCATCTTTTTACCATTGTGAAAAAAATTGCATGAGATAGACTCATAAGAAACATAGGTTTATGCTGAGTGTGTTGGCACACATCTTTAATACTAGCACTCAAGAGTCAGTTTGAGGCCAGCCTGATCTACATAATGAGTTCTAGGTCAGTCAGGGCTAATTAGTGAGATCCTGCCTCCTTCATATACATAAAAAGAGGTTAATTTTGATTCAGAGTTTTAGAAATTTCCACAATCATGGATTAGCCACTTTGGGCCCTCATGATGCAGAATACTGTGGTGAACGCATGTGGAGGGGAAATGTTTTACCTCATGGTGGCTGGGAAGCAAGTCAGGGAGATAAGGGCCAAAATTGCAGTATGCTCTTCAAGACCATGCCTCCAATGATGTCCTTTCACTAGACCCCACCTTTTAAAGTGTCCACCACCTCCCTGTAGTAGCAGAGGCTCACAACTAAGTCTTCAGCAAAGGAACCTTTGGGGGGGCACTTAAGATAAAACTCATAATAACTGGAAGGAGAGACATGAACAGGTTTTGTCAGACCTTCTTTGAGTCGTCACATGTTGGACATGTAGACGTTATCATGTGGGAATAAGGAGCCTCTAGAAGTTCTCGAGGCGAGATACGAGTGACCTTGTGATACTGTTGATCTAGAAAGAATGTTAGTTTGGTAGGAATTCTCAGAATAGATTGGCAGGTGAGATGTGACAAGTGGCCCAGAGACCCGGCAGGGGACCATTGTCACAACCCCAGGGTGACATGAGGAGGACCTGATCTCCACAGGGCTGGGGAAATGTTCTACAGGAGAAGTAAAGAAACTGAAGTAGGAGGGGCAGGAACAATGGAGGAGATCTTTGGTGAGCTTCCCACATGTGTGGCAAACACCAAGTGGTTTTTTTTTTCCAGCCCTCATAAAAACTCTGAAGTTGGAGTGCCAATAAGCCAGTTTCTGATGAGAAAACAGGTGCATTGGGGTCAAGTGACTTGGTTAACATTGCGTTGTAAGCTAAATGTTCCCTCCCAACTTCTAACTGCTGTGTACACACGCCTACTGGATTGTTGAGAGGATCAGGGAAGAGTGTTTGGAGAAGATGAAGTAACTTTTAAAATACATTAGTAATGGAACTTTTAAAAAGATTTTATCTTTCTATTATTCTCTTGGTATAGGTTAAATAGGCAGTGTGAAAAAGGAATGACTAGATTTCTGTATGGAAACAAAATACCTCTGTGGAGTGAAAATGAAAGTTCATTCAGAAGATCTTGTTTCATATTTGTCTCATACTTACAGCATTGTATGGCAGGTCTGCCTTTGTGCACATGTGCGTGAATGTCACATAGAGAGTGAGTAAATTTAACCTTGATTCAAGCTTGAGGTGAAAAGTGGCTGTAATTTTGACTTTCAAAAATTATTTGTTTATTTCCCTTTCTCTCTTGATAACTCCTGGTTGTAATACTGAAACCTTAAAAATATGGCGCAGTGAACTTGCAAAATGGACATAGTGTTCTCTGGGCAGTCTAAGCTGAACAACACATAATTTGGCACAATTTGGTGGGCCTGAGCTTAAGACAAATACATGCTTGAGAAGCATAGAGACTTTATTATTTCTACATGAGTGCATGCAGTGTACACGGGTTGAGCTGATCAGAGCCCCCCCTGCCCCGTGCCCTCTCTCTACCCCACCACACGTTTTCGTAAGTGCGGTTTTCACAGCACAATGGTCCTACTTCACAAATAGAGAAGTTGTTATTTTGACTTACCATCTGTGCTTGGGTGGAACCATGAATGCTGTATCTTATGGGCTGCCTGCCCCCCTCCCCCGCACCACCTCCTCTCCCAGCCTTGATGGTGTCTCCCCGAGACTGACAAGGCAGAAAGAACAAGGTATGCCTCCTCAGACTGCTTAAGAAAGGAATTAGGGAGAGGACTCTTACAGAGACCTGACAAGTGGGGCCTTGGCTGTCTAGCTGTAACACTCAGAAGAGGAAGACATAAATGCCGAGTTTCTTGAATTCTTGAGAGAAAATAAATACAGTGAAAAGGAAACCAAGATCTCTCATGAACCTATATGCAAGTTACCATGTTGAATAAGCCATCCCCAGCTTCTGCCTTCATCGGATGGTCTAGCCTGGTTCCTGGAGAACTCTTTCAGTTGTTTTCTCGGGTTGTAGAACTGGATTTATCCTGAACTTCCACACACCCTCTCTCATCTCTGGGCCCTGTGACTAGGGAGAGAAAGTATAGGAAATGAATGAGGAATTTATAATCACAGACAAGATTTTGGTATCAGTTCATTGACTACAAGAAAAGTAAGATGCTTAGGAAAAAAACGGGACCTACAACTGTTCTTGCCTAGCATAAGGTCAGTGGCTGGCACTCCTAGGGTCAAGTTTCTGTTCCACTTTCTGGAGGTACTTACAGTGTGCTTTTTGTTTTGTTTTTGTCTTTCGAGACAAGGTTTCTCTGTGTAGTCTTGGCTGTCCTGGAACTCCCTCTGTAGATCAGGCTGGTCTCAAACTCACAGAGATCTGCCTGTCTCTGGCTCCCCAGTGCTGGGATCAAAGGTGTGCGCCATCACCACCCAGCCTACAGTGTGCTTTTATACAATGTGTGATGGATAGATATTAGCCAGTCACACAAGACTAAAATCCTCTCAAGCCTTTGTGTATATATACTCCATGGGAGGCATTGCAGAGGATGAGAGCATGATGCCTGGAGTCTGGAAACTGTGACATCTTTATCATTTGAAGTATTTTTTGGCATTGGGATTATCGTGATTTAATGCAACCACACAATAACTATCTGCACCCACTCTCAGAGGCCGGAAGTCCCTGGATGAGCACTATTAAGTGACCTCTAAAAGAAAAGAATGAAAGAGTAAAGAAGATGGAAGATGAGTTAAAAGTCAGAGTCACACAAACCAGAGAGAAACTTGCTTGCAACCTACAAGTGGGTTGTCCTGGCAGTGACAAACTGCAGCACCTCCTACTGGCCGGGAGGACCTTTGGAAAGCATGATGGGCTTGAGGACCACAGGGAAGGTAATCAGTGTGATGGGAGTCCAAACCTCATTGTGGTGCTCTGCCCACCAGCAGGGAAGTTTCTCTTTGGCTTTGATGTCTTCGAATTCATAAAGTACAAGCTTTAGCAAAGAAATGGAGACTTGGGTCCTCTAGCTGGAGTATAAGGCTACTCGAGAGAGAAATCAAAACCGAGAGGATGGAGAACACACTGAAAAGAACTTAATCATGGCAAATGAAGCCAAAGCTAATAAACAGGGCTGATGGGCTCCTCTGGCCTCCAACAGTGGCTGAGGATGGTTGCTGTGCGATTGCTTTAAATCACGCTAGTCCCAATGCCAAAAGCCACTTTGAATGATGAAGTGAAACGGCCTTCAACGGCAACCTGGAGGCCCTGGGTTACTGCCTCAGCTGGGTGGGGCTGCTGTCAACCTTCAGGCAAGCTCTGGATCCTGTCTGAGAGGCCAAGGAGGTCTTTACAGGAGACTCGGAGAACTGGCAGGTTTCAGTTTGGTTTGGAGTTTTGTTGTGTGTTTCTTGGCAGGAGGTGGCCATGCATCCACGGAGCACCCTGTATTAATGGCCGAAGCAACACCTACTGGCCAGACCAATGCCGGGTCTTGAAGTAGCTTTTCTTCTATTTTCTGACTGACTGCCTCACTCTATTTTGTGGGCCAATGAAGGCCCCTGCCCTGAGGTCCAAACTTCCCATTTCATGACATGAAAAGTACACAGAAGAGAAGGGGACCCTGCTTTCATAGAGTGGAGCACGTGCTCTCTAATGGGGGATTCTTGGAGGCCATAAGGGAAAGTCATTTTGTACAATAGTGGATCTCAGCCTAAAAACACAGCCATCTTAAGATGGTGAAATGGTTCAGCCAGTAAAGGTGCTTCATGCTCAAGTCCGATCCTGATGGCTTGAGTTAGATTCCTGATGTTGTGTGAAGATGGAAGAAGAGAAGTGACTTTGCAAAGTTGTCCTGTGACTTACACACACACACACACACACACACACACACACACACACACACACACGCCTGTGTGAGGATTCTTCTGTATGCTGTGAACATGTGTTGCTCTCATTGGTTGATAATAAAAGCTGATTTGGCCTATAGCCAGGCAGAAGAAGGCTGGGTGGGGAAAGCCAAATGGAGATACAGGGATATGAAGAAGGGCAGAGTCGATAATTGATATAAACCTCTGTGTGGTGATTTGGAAAGGGACCACTGGGTATAATCAGGCATATAGGACAGAAAGCTCCGCCTCCATTTACACACACACATACCCCACAGTCTTGACTTGTTTACTTTCTTTCTCAGGTTTCTTTGATTTTTTTTTTCCTCAGTACTTGGAGAGTACTTGATATGAGGTGAAGGTTTGAATTTTTTTCCCTTTGGGTTCCAGACAGTTGACATGAATGTGGTCAGAAGCTTGGTGTTTGCTTTCTGCTCATGATAAATATTGTTGGAAACAAGATGAGATAATGAAATGTATGGCTTTATGATTATTTCAAAAAAAAGGAAAGAAAGAAAAAAAAAGAAACCCAACCCTTTGCTTAACCGAAGTTGCGTCAAAATGTACTATTTTCATCTAGTTGGTAGGACAGATATATTTATTTTCCCAATGTATCTTGGGAATGTAAGGAAAATGGAAATGTTTCCTCTGGTGCTGGAGAGATACCTCAGCAGTTAAGATCACATGCTGCTCTTGCGAAGGACCTGAGCTTGATTCCTAGCATCCATGTGAGGTGCCTCACAACTGCCCATAATCTCCAGCTTCCGGAGATCTGATGCCCTCTTCTAGCCTCCTTGGGTACCTGCACTCACAAGTACCAACCCACACAGAAACTGCACACACACACACACACACACACACACACTTAAAAATAAAAATAAAATCTTTAAAATAACTTTAAAATTATTTACTTACAAAGTTTCAAAGTGGATTGATTTAATTTGAGGCATAGCAATGACACAATGTTACTTGCAGATTATTTGTTTATATCATGGGTTGACATTGAATAATGAGGGCCTTGCTCATTTTTGAGGTTATAATATCCAAATCACAGTTCTGACTTAGCACTTGTTGAGTCCCTTCACTCCCTGCTAGAACAACTTAAAAATAATTAGAAGAAATGGGAATGAAAACGGCACTTCATTCCACTTCATATAATACACAAAAAGGCAAGGCATACAAATGGAATTGCCAGGAGCATCGTGCGTGTGTGTGTGTGTGTGTGTGTGTGTGTGTGTGTGTGTGTGTTCACACATGTAGAAGAATGTGACATGAGAAGACCAGACTGAGGGGCCCAGGCCTGAGGCCAAGAGAGTGGAGTATAGATGGACACCGTGGTGGGAATGGATTTATATCTGTCAAACTTCTTTCTTTTGTGGCTTGTGCTTGTTAGGAGGAAGAACAGTCACCATCATTTGTGAGTTTTTATGGAGGAAATCTGACCTGTTCTTTCTTTGTCTTCATTACAGCTCTTAGAGAAAAGAAAAGTTGGACCATTTAAGGGAGAACAGAGATGCATGATAGTCTCTGAGGAGGAGATGATGAAGATTGATATTCAGCCCAAGGCCAACCCCTGCCCACCCTCCTTCCTTCTCTTGGCCAAGAACAGTTGGCATCAAAATGTACCCTGGGTTCCCAAAGGGACCCTTGTCTGATTATTTGCTCGATTACCATACAGTCTGGGAAAAAAAGATTTTTATTTCTGTGGCAACTTAAGTCTACTAAAATTTCCCCTTTATGGGCCACCTTAAAGCAAAGATCACAAAGATGTCAACCCACCCACTAAAGTTAATTATTTTTCAAGCGCCGTAGACTCAAAGAGGAGATCTGCTTTCATGTCACCTTCTTGCCCTCCAGGGGTAGTAGCTGTATGAGGATTTCCCATGGAGTCACTTTTTGGGGAGAAGAGTCTTGCTATAGTGGTGACCTTGGCATTAGAATTCATTTCAACACTGACACTCCAGGGGAACTTTCCATGTACCCCACCTCCCAGGAATCGTGCACTTTTAAAACTCTCAAAGACATTATTTATAACAGTGTCTGACAAATGGTGGCATTGCACCAAAATGTGTAGCTGTGGATTTTCCTCTGGTTGGCTGTTTTGCAATTCAGAGCCTCCCAGGCACATGGCAAAGTCTCACTTCCTACCTGAGCCAAAACCTTGCATCAGACTGATATGACTTGAAGTAATGAAGACTCAAGGTCCTTGTTTGCACAAGTCAATGGTCAATATATATTTGTCCAATCAACTATTTCTATTTTTAATTAGTAGTTGAAGACTGTATGGAGAGATGCTTTTTTAAAACACAAAGTACTTTGGGGACTTGTACACCCTTTTTAATTAACTCTTTAAATCTATGTAATACATTGTCAAGTTGAAACCTAGTAAAAAGATAGTCCCCAGTCTTTGCAAAGGGCTAGGAAACAGGCATATTCCTGTATTGCCAACTTGAACACAAACCAGTATGGGCTGATGAAATCAAGTGATACCTTATAGTCATGGTTTATATAAAGAATATAGATGCAAGAACAAATGATTTTTATCTCATCATTCTAAAATGAAAAATTAGGAGGGGGAAGTAGCCCAAATGAAAGAGTGGTCAGATACTTGGAGTCATACATACTCTGCAGATGAACCATTTTTCAAGACCCATAGCGTGGGTAGGGATGATTTCTCAACATAACATCAAGTGAAAAAACAACAAAAAAAGTAGAGATAAAATGAGAATTAATTGAAAGTTTTTGGCACCTAAGACATGCACAGAGAAAGCCTGGAGGAGTGCAGTCACCAATACCTTGGATTTTCTCTGCCTGGTGGGATTATGCAAATTTTTCTTTAAGTTTACTATTCAAATGGCACAGACAAACATTACACTTTATAATGAATTACTCTTCTGATTGAAAAGATCATTCATATAAGTTTTGCTTGAACAACTGATTGATTTATGAAAAGCCACAAACCGGAGTCGTATCGTTTAATGTAACCAGACCCCTTTTTATCTTTAAAAGTTCAGGTTGCTTATAAGAAACATACATGATGAAGTGACTAAGCAAAACTCAAAGACCAGAGTTAAAGAAGAGAATGAACCTGGATACCCTGTGCACACAGACCTGTGAAACGGAGACATAAGGAGGCTGACGGCTCCCAGAACCAACGGCAGTGTAACCTCTGAATGCCTCGTCTGAGGAAGCGAAGGAGTGTTTGGAAGACACTGATCTGTGACTTACCCAGCACCCACTGATAGACAGGCCAGCCACTTCTAGTCCTGAAGGTTTCTCTGGCATCCTTCAGTGATGGCCCATGCTAGACCTCTAAAGCATGATGCAGCGAGCAATTATATGGATCTGTCTACATCTGTGTTCTTTGAACTAAGACAGAATTCCAGACAAGACTTGTGGGATCACTTCCCCTTGAGTGTAGACTTGCCTTGTGACTGGCTACTAATCAAGAGAACATGGGACTCATGAAAGGATATGGGTTTCATGGCTCCATGTTGAGAAATTGTTCTTAGAAATCTGCCTTACGCATACCCTCTCCCATGGAGGTTTTGATGAATAAGCTGCCTTGTTATAAATGCCCGCATGGCAAGGACTGAGGACAGACACTAACCGAATATCCACTAGAGGCAGGCGTGGTGTTATTGTGTTCCCCAAAATATTGTGTACCCTAATAAACTTATCTGGGGTCAGAGAACAGAACAGCCACTAGATACAGAGGCCAGAAAATGGTGGCACACAGGCCTCTAATCCTAGCATTCCAGAGGCAGAGATCCGTCTGGATCTCTGTGAGTTCAAAGCCACACTGGAAACAGCTAGGCGTGGTAACAAGAGCCTTTAATCCCAGGAAGTGATGGCAGGAGCAGAAAGGTATATAAGGTGTGAAAACCAGAAACTAGAAGCTTTTGGCTGGTTAAGCTTTTAGGCTTCTGAGCAACAGTTCAGCTTAAATTCATTCTGGATGAGGACTGAGAGGCTTCCAGTCTGAGGAAACAGGATCAGCTGAGGAATTGGCAAGGTGAGGAAGCTGTGGCTTGTTTTGTCTCTCTGATCTTTCAGCGTTCACCCCAATACCTGGCTCCAGGTTTGTTTTTATTAATAAGACTCTTTAAGATTCATGCTACAGGCAGGGCCTATGCCGAGTGGCACAGAGAACCTGAATCCAGCTAACCATGGAAATGCTTGCTGTTCAACCTTCCCTGAAGCCACAGCCAGAGAGGACCTGACTGCAGCTGTGTGACAGACCAGGAAACATGGTGCTTGGCATAGCCACAGCTGGATTCCTGGCCAGTGGAAACCATGAGATAATAATGCACATTATTCCAAGGCTCTGAGCTTGTGGTGATTTGTTACTAGTACGGGATGACTAAATGCAATCATTTTCCTCAGATCCGAGAGCTTCGAGCTTGGCTTTCCTGAGTCAGAACCCATGCTATCAGCCACTACTCCCTGGCTTTGACTTCACCTCCTCTAGCACAGCTTTCTAACTACACTAGATACATGCATTGCTTAAGGACAGGGGTATACTATATGGGATATATCACTGGGTAACTTAATCATTCCATAATTGTCACAGACTATGGTCACACAAACCTAGAAGGGATGGCCTCTTACAAACCCAGCCTGCATGGTGCAGCTCCGGCCTACAAGCCTGGACAGCAAGTTGCTGTGCTGAATACTACAGGTAATTATAACACAATGGTAAACATTTGTGTTCCAGAATATTTCTGAATGTAAGGAAAGACACAGTGAATACACAGTGTAAGAGAAAGCATGCACAGCTGTCCAGGGCAGGTGCACAAATAAGGCTTGCAGAGCCGGAAGTCACTCTGTGTGAATCAATGCATGAGTGGGGAGTATGGACAGGCCCAGGACCCTGGAGCATACTGCAGATGTGATAACAATGTACACTTGTGCCACATTACACTTACTTTTTAAAGTAATCTTCCTTCTGCAGTGATATTGGCCTTATTTTTATTTTATAAACATTTAAAAAAAACTGTCCCAATGTCTGTAATAATACCTTGCTTTAAATACACAGTGTGTAGTTGTAGAAAACACTTTTCTTACTTATTTTTTGCAGTGCTGAGGTTGGAGCTCAGGGCTTTATGAATGTTAGGCAAGTGCTCTACCACTGAGCCACACTACTAGCCTCATTTTTTCTGTCTACCATGAGCTTGCTGTTGTTTCCATTTTTTTCTTAGTATTCGTTGTGGTTAGAAACCATGATGCAAACATACACGTTAAGTCAGGCCTACACAAGGTCCCTATCATCAGCACTACTTCCCCCCCCCTCAGCATCTGGCAATGACAATGACACTTTAGGGAGCTGTCATTTCCATTGACAAGGCCTTCTGCATCCTTTCTGAGGACCTGCTGGAGGCACTCTGGGCTGTTGCTCTTTTCAGAACTGTCTCTGTGCAGGCCAATGTGTCTTCCTTTTCTTCATCACGGATGTGCTTGTGACTGGATAATGCATTGTGGACATCGCTCCCTGCTGAAACCCTGGAAGGGTGGGGCCTGTGTTTTCCCTTTTTACTTAGACACAGAGAGCTCTACTAACTAACACTTGTTCTAGTGAGCATCCCACTGGGAGTTTTCATGGAGTTCTTTTTCTTCCTCTCTGTGTCCCCTTCCTTTTGCCTTCTCTTCAGGTGTGTGCTCTTTTTCCACTTCCTGTAATCTCCCGGGGTTGACTGAGTTATTTTTATGTACCCCATAATGGTAATTAGCTTTGTTTGTGATCTTTATCACCATCGATACCTTTATTTAAACACATGACATTGTAATTTTCTGTTCAGCGCTATCTCTTGTCTTAAGCAGTGAATGATTCAGGGATAGGACTGATTCACTTCAGCAGCCCTGGTATGCAGTCCAGAGCTGACACTCAGAGTCTGTGGGCATGTTTATTGAGCTAATAAGTCATCGATGATGTTGGGAGGCCGTGTAAACAAATCAACAATGTGATCAAGATTTCAGTTGTGAAAATGTTTTATTAATATCTGCAGTGGGGCAGACACTGAACCAAACTCGTTCAAACAAGAACAAGTCATGTTTCTTACCCTAAAGTTGTCAAAATATAGACGGGGAAGACACCCCATTGAGAAAGAATGACAGTAATAAGTAGTTTCCAAGAGATGGGAATTTGAACTGTAGGAAGTGGCTTTCTGTGTAGGTTAGAAACAACTGAATACAGGGATGTTATAGGATTCCAGCTATTCAAGTTTATGCTGCCAGACGACAAGGTAGGATATAGTGGATCTGATGTACTCTTACTCTGTAAGGGCTTTAATTCCAGGGCTTGGAAAGAATGACAGACATTTGAATCCTTAGCAAATAGTAAGGGATACCTTGAGCAGATAAATCTGAGAAGTGATTAACTCACAGCCAAGTAGGAGGGCTATGGAGTTAATGGAAATGAGCAGTGAACACGGATGAGGTTTTCGACTGCCAACTTCAGAGGAAGAAGCAGCTTCTTTTAAAACCTCTCACTTCCTGTCCTAGTTGCTATCAAAATAAATGTTGAAAAAAGTTGTCTCATGAAATTCCAGCTTAAATGATGCTATTCGTTATTTAATGAGCAGACTTGTAGTTGCCAAGCACATTCGTTGTCTATAGCTGCGTATCACATTATCCACGGTGACATTTCTCATCCCTCAGCTTTCTCAAGCCAAGAATCTGGGTATAGCTTAGCTGGGCCGTCTCCCAAAGTGTCCACTGGAAATGCAGTCATCTTGGGGTTGACTGTGGCAGGACCTACTTCAAGACTCTCTCATGTCGGAACAGGATTCATGCTCTCATGGGCTGTGGATCTGAGATGGTCTGGCACTAGATAGCTTTGGTGTGAAACTACCTGTCTTTTCCACATGGGCCTCTCTGTATCGCAGCTCCTACCAGAGTAGCTTAAGGCCAACAGAGCAGAGGAAACAGAACGGGCTGAGCAAGGTGGAAGTTACAGTCCTTTTCAAAGTATTACCCTGTCCCTTTTGCAACATTTAGATTTTTAAATCAAGACAAGTCAAATCACCTTCGAGGAGAGGGAAGTATGCAAGAGCATGATTCAGCACAGGAGAGACGATTGGAAGCCATTTCCAAAGCAGCTGCTACAGCACGTCATTCCCTTTTGTGTCCTTGATCAGAATCACCCCTCCCCGGGCTTTGTTTCATTTACCTTCTGCTATACTGTAAAAAGATGCTCTAGCAATGAGAAAAGGGATCAGAGGCTACAGCCGGAGGAAGAGTCACTGATAGCCATGTGCTTAGAATCAAGCCAGGGTCACAGGAAAAGGAGTCATAAGAAGAAGTAAGCCAACAGTCCTCCCCCTTCACAACCCACACACAGAGGACCGAGCCAGATGACCTGCTGCTCTGGTGGGGTCAGCATGAGACACGGGTATGGTAGGAGGAAGCCTGGGCTGTATTACGTCAAGCTGCCCACCAGTGAGTGGTGGTGTTGGGTATGGGCTTGGAGTCTGGCTCATCCTGGAATCATGTGCTCATCTCTGGGTGTAAAATTTTAAAATGATAAGACACCCTGAGAATCACCTAAAAGGAGCAGCTGGGACTGAGTGATACCAAGATTCCCATGGAAAGAGAAGTGGGAAGATTTCAAGTTCATGTAGGAAGCATCTTAAATATAGGAGTATGTGGATTTTCTCGGTTTCTCTCCAGGGGACAGAGCTGCGTCAGAACAGAAGCTGTTGCAGGCTGTGGAGGATGATGGCAACCTGCCTTCATGAAGGTAGTGGGGCTGAGGCTGGGTCAGGTAGAGCTATGCTGGCTCTATCTTGGTTAAACAACAGAGACCTAATTTCAACAAGCCTTGGCAAAATCTGGCACAGAAACACAGATACTGGGTGTACTTCAGGACTCTGTGGTTCTTCTTTGACTTCGTGTGTACATTGGCTTTGCCAAGAATGTAGACAGATGTGGACTCACATCTTAGCGAGTTCCTCATCAGGTAGGACTGGCCTCTTCAAGGTCTTGTTCCAAAATATAAAACATTAGCCAGGTACCTGCTTATACTGGGCACTAGTGAAAACATTCAGTTTGCATCAGAGAGGAAAACAAGCACCTGGATCCACATGGGGGTGACATGCTAGAGAAGCCGGGCCCATTCTCTGGACAAGGACATCTACTATCTGTCCTCACTGGTACCCGGGAAACGTCTGACTTCAGCCCAAGCACCATACATTTATGACTCCACTTTCTTACACCATCACATTGAAAATCTTCAATGTGGAATGTGGGGGTTTGCATGAGAATGGCTCCCAGAGGCTCTATGTTTGAGTCTTTGTCCCCGGTTTGTGGAGCTGTTTGGGAAGGATTAGGAGGTATGGCCTTGTTGGAGGAGGTGTATCATTGGGGGGTCAGCTTTGATGTTTCACAAACCTTGCCATTTCCCAGTTGGTTTTCTCTCTGCCTCATTGTTATTGCCTCTACATGTAAGCTCTCAGCTGCTACTCCAGCACCATTCCTCTCTGCTCACTGCCACACTTCCTATATGGTGGTCATGAACTCACCCTCTGGAACTATAAGCAAACCTCTAACTAAACGCTTCCTTTTATAAGTTGCCTTGGTCATGGTGTCTTTTCATAGCAAAAGAGAAATAACAAGACATGGAGGGTTATAGTCTTTTACAACTGGACTTAACTTGCCTTTCTATTTCCCTACCCATTTTTGAAAGGATTATTTCATCTCATGAGAGGTATCAAGTCATGCTTGGCCAATTCCCTTGCTTTGGTACTGTGGCAAGGCTGCACATTACGATGGGAGCACACAATGAACAAAGCTTCCATATCAAAAGCCAGGGAGTAAAAAGAAGAAAGGGTCCAAGGCTCCACAAGTCCCTTTAGGGGCTTATGCATTTGTCTTAGTCACTGTTCTGTTGCTGTGAAGAGACACCATGACCAAGGCAACTCTTGCAAAAGAAAGCAATTAATTGGGGGCTTGCTTACAGTTTCAGGGGTCCATTATCATCGTGGTGGGAAGCATGGTGACAGTCATGACAGGCATGGTGCTAAAGAAGTAGTTGAGAGCTATGTCCTGATCCACAGACAGAGAGAGAGAGAGAGAGGCTGGGCCCGGCACGGGCTTTGAACGCTCAAAGCCTGCCTGCAATGACACACTTCCTCCAACAAGGCCACACCCCGAATCTTCATAATCCTTTCAACTCCCTGGTGACTATGCACTCAAATATATAAACCTATGGGATCCATTCATGTTCAAACCACCACAGTCCTCAGTGATCTATGAGCCTCACCCTAGTGCCCCCCAAAGGTTCAATCATCTTCCTATAGCATCGAATTTTTAACTCATGGGCCTTTGGTTGACAATCGTGATCCAAACCATGGTACGAAGGATGGAATTTGTACAAAATTCTTGCACAAAAGTGCAGAATGTGTCTGGGGAACAACACAGGCCAACACTCTTCTTTTTAATTTTTTTTTCAGTAGCCTCTAATTAGTAAGCTCTAATATTAGAGAAGGATTGCCTCAGCAGCAGAATAGATGACTTTGACAGCAAGAGTGAGGGCAAACAGGCAAAACCCAAAACTGACTTCTTCCATGTCCTTTTGCATAGGCTCACACCATCTCACCTGAAGGTATGGCCCAGACTTAGGGTGGGTATTCTGACCTCAAATGATCCAACCAAGAAATATCCCTCAGAGGTGTGCCTAGCAGCTTGACATACATACATTCATACATACATACATACATACATACATACATACATACATACATGTATATATATATTTAACCGCTAGAATGAATATATATGTATGTATTATGTACATATATGTATGTACACATATATATTCATTCTAGTGGTTCTTTTCTTCTAGAACCCTGACTAATACAGGGAGAGATGTCCACCCTTCACCTCCCATTTGTTTCCTGGTCTCTTCACCCATTCTCTTCCATCTGTGCCTCTGATGAATCCTAGTACATCTTGCTTTATCATTGAATGCTCTTAGCTCATAACTTATCCTCCCACTTAGTTATAAGCTATTTGAGGACAAAAACCTCATCTTTTTATGTTTGAAGATCTCCAAAGTTCCATGAGGCCTAGGCTTTATTTAATAAATGTTCGTTGGTTTGAACTGAATGTAAGCTCCTCGGGATCTGTGCCTTCACTGAGTCTTGTGTTCAGTGTCTCTGCTTGGAGAATGCTGGACTGTACTACATTCTACAGATAATGCTATTATTGAAATGCACTTCCAGGTTAAATGACTCACATACAATGAAGAGACAGCCTGTTATAACATGGTTGTTGAGCTGGCTCGCTAATTCAACAGGAAAGCTGAATGGCAAAGCTCCAGTGTTGCCTTTCTATGTAATTAAGAAGCTAAGGAAAGCATGAAGCCAAGTCGTGCCAATTACCTGTGCCTCCTTTTGAACTCTCAGGCAGGCAATATGGACTAGAAAAGATTTTGGGACTGGCTAAGTTTGTGGACAGCCTTGAACTATCATGGTGAGCAGCTCATTCATGTCATATAAATATGCATTGATGTCCTGATCTGAATCACCACCAGGCTAAATGTTGGGGAAGTGCTGGGGTAGTGGATTAGACCCTCATTTGAGTATAAGTATTGTAAATAATGCTATCTAAGCCTCAGAATGTGACTGCATTTGAATCTAATGGCCATACAGAGCAATCATTCTAGAGTGAAGTCATTCTGGTGAACTCTAACCTTACAGCTCTCCTTATAAAATGTGAGATCTTGAGACAGAGGGATGAAGACATGGAGATGCAGGGAGAATACCATGTGAACATCATATTAGTTACTTTCATTTATTGTGATAAAACACTATGACCCAAAGCAACGTGGGAAGAAAAGGGTTTATTTGGCTTATACTACCACATCACATTGCATTATATAGAGAGGCCAGAACCAAGTTCAAAGCAGCAACCTGGAGGCAAGACATGGGGCAGAGACTATGGAGAAATGCCACTTACTGGCATTCTTATACAGCCCAGGACCACTTCCCATGGCATGGCACTACCTGCAGTGGGCTGGACCCTCCCACATCAATAATCACTCAAGAAAATGTCCTACACACATGCACATGGGCCAACATGGTGGGGGCAATTCCTCCATTGAGACTCCCTCTGCCCTGGTGACTTTAGTTCATGCTAAGTTGACAAAAACTAATCAACAGAAGCATGAAGACAAACTGAGGAGAGAAACCTGGCATGAGCCCTCCCTTGGAATGCTCACAAGGAACCAACTCACCTGATCTTGGACTTCAGCCTCCAGAACTGAGAGAGTGAACTCTCCAGTGTGAGGCATGTTCTTATTGCAGTCTGAGAAAACTAATCTAAGAGATGAAGCCAATGCGTCGGTTTCCTTTAGCCACAGATTACAACTCGAAGGGAACTGATAGAAGAGGAGAGGCTCTATGGAAAGACACAAGGAAAGAACCCAACCTTGCTCTACACACTGAGATAAGGAGGGCAAGCTGCTATCAACCAGGTGCAGTGCAGACTGTGGGAGGACTCCAGGTAAGACCTGGCTCAGATATGCCCCTGTCTGTGTTAAGGTTTCTATTGCTGTGAAAAGATACCATGACCATAGCAACTCTTATATGAGAAAACATTTAATTGGGGTGGTTTACAGTTCAGAGGTTCAGTCCATTATCATCATAGTGGGACACCGTGGCATGCAGGTAGACATGGTGCAGGAGAAGTAGCTGAGAGTTCTACATCTTGAGCAGGCAACAGGAAGTGAACTGAGACTCTGGGCATAGCTTGAGCGTGTATGAGACCTCAAAGCCTGCCTCCACAGTAACACACTTCCTCCAACAAGACCTCACCTAATGCAAGAAGGCCATACCTCCTAATAGTGGCACTCCCTTTGGGGTCCATTTTCTTTCTAACTACCTCAGCTCCCCTCCCCCAGGGAAAAGTTAAAACACCAGCTCCATTGAGCAGTGGAGCATTTTAAAGGAAGGAATAGAAATACCATTTCTTGATCCATTTCAAACAGAATAGTAGAAAACACTCCAAAATGTAGTCCAGGGAGTCCTG
>CABHPQ010174202.1:0-29486 GCA_902168405.1 Peromyscus aztecus | reverse complement strand
TGCCATGACAGGGAGATCCACAGTCCCTCAAGAGTCCCGCCCCAAGATTGCCTTCATGGCCCCTGCACACCTGGGCTTAAATCTCAGAAAGTCAACTCTCCAAGCATCTCAGAGCCGGTGCAGGGCCTCGGGTCTGAGTCCCGTCCCCCCGCCCCCCACCGTGCCTCAGTTTACAGATAACTCAGCTGACACTAGAGCCCTAGGAAGAAGCCAGAGCTCTGGGGTCACTGACTTCAACCTGGCCTCACTTACTCTCTGAGTCGCTGAAGCCGCTGCTGTCACTGACGCTGGCGCTGCTGCGCCGCTTCATGCGTTCGAGGTGCTCCTCGTAGTGGAAGTGGCGGGCGTGGAAGGGCGATGCGAAGTCGGCCAGCACCGCGTCGAACTCGCACAGCACGTCCGTCAGGTCTGCAGCGGCCGCTGAGTCCATGGCCGGGGCTGGGGGCGGGCACAGTGAGCTCAGATGATGGGAGCGTGGGTAGGGGTGACTCTCGCCCTGCCCGGGAGGATCTGGATGGAGAGGCGGTCACCGGACTAGGATGGCTAACTTCACTCTGCGTTTGCCAGTGACAGCCGCGCAGTTACCTCGTAGCCTCTCAACCACCCTCCAAAGCGCCTGTCACCAGGCGAGCAGCCGACTCCGTGGGTGGAGCTGAAAGTCTGGAAGTCACCTAGCCCACCCCACGCGCTTTCCTACTTGTGCCCACGCTCACTCCCTGCAGCGAGTGGCGGAGGGAAGTCTGAGTCAGACAGCACCCGTTACGTGTCAGGCTCAGATCCTTGTCCCGAATGGGAAACCAAACTGAACTGGCGCCGGCCGTGCGCCCCGGAGATGGGGGGACTGGGGTGATGGAGAACGGAAGGGTGGGCAGCGGAAAGGGACCATCGCGACCCCTGTTCTCTCGCCCCCACCTGCAGGCTCAGGTTCTCAGGGGCCCCGGGACTCGGGGTGTAGCTTAGCGTGGACAGAGTCCCTGGCTTCGATCCTGAGGCGCAGAGATGGAAGGGGCACCCCAACCCGGCACTCACCTGCCGCCGCCACCGCCGCTGGGCTGCCCTGAGTCGAGGGCGGCTTCATGGAGCAGTCGCTTGCCGACACGCGTGGCAGAGATGCTGCGAGACGCTGGCCCTGGTGGCTGGCTGCCGCCTTGCACTGCAGTCCGCTCGGGTAGCACCGCCTCGCTCCTTAGCCGGGCGGAGAGCTAGCTCCTCGCTTGCGCCGCCACCCGCCAGCCGCACCGTCTTATAGCCACGGGCGGGGGCGGAGCGGGGCGGGGCCGCCGGGTCTGTCCCAGATGACCTAGGGGACGCCCCTGTCCTCTCCTCCCCCGCCATCCCCTACCTCGGCACCGCCCTCGCCACGCGCCCGCCGACCCAGAACCGCAGTGACGACTTGTGTCGCCCGGAGCCCGGGTTACCGCCCCAAATATTTACCCGCCGCTATCCCCCGCCACCCTGACAACCCGACCCACGAAAGTGCCTTTGCTGGCCTCAGAGTTCCCCAAGAGTTTATCCTACTTTCCGCGGTCTGGCCGAGCCTCCTGGACCCTCAGTTTCCTTATCGATGAAACGGAACTGCAAATGCAGAGCCTCCTTGCTTGCTACAAAAATAAAGGAACCGAGGGCATCAGTAGGTTGTACGAGGGCAGAGTCCCCACCCGCTTTTCTCTAGGGCTTTACAAGATTGTGGACAGAGTGGACCGCTGAGGGCCGTGGGCTGAGGTGATCTCAGGGTCCTGAGCTACAGGAGGAAAGCACAGCATGGATGGATGGATGGATGCATTCCGTACTGGGTCCTCATGAATGAGCCATCCGTCCACGCCTAGCACGGCCCAGTATAATTCCTGCCTCAGGCCTTGTGTTGGCAAATAGGGTGACCAATTGCTCTTTGCCACAGATAGCTATTTAAAAGCAAAGTAAGGGGCCTGTGTGGCCTGTGCCTGCGGTTCCAGACCCAAGGATGATGATAGAAAGGGAGTCTGAGGCAAGAGAATGGAGATGAGGACGGCAACGTGTGAACTACACAGTATAATCCTGTCTGTAAACTCCTTACTGGGCAAGCATAAAGACCCGAGTTCAAGCTCCAAAACCCACATTGAAATGAAAAGCCGTGGTAGTGCACACCTTTAATCTCAGCACTTGGAAGGCAGAGGCAGGTGGATCTCTGTGCGTTTGAGGCCAGTCTGGTTTACAAAGTGAGTTCCGGGACAGCTAGAGCTATTACACAGAGAAACCCTGTCTTGAAAAACCAAATAATAATAATAGTAATCATGATGATGATGAAGATGATGATGAAGATGCCTGGATAGCTGCCCACTTGCAATCCCAGCCTTGAGAGGCAAAGGCTGGAACAAAAAACACCTGTGTGTATACCTGCACGTGCTACACGCGCATGTGTACGCAAGTGCACACACACACACACACACACACACACACACACACAGAGTTAATTAAATGTAAAGCAAGGAGCTGGTGGCAGCTGGCACTCTGACTGAGTGATAAAGCGCTTGCGTAGCATAGGCCAGCCCTGGGTTTGAGGGGCTAATCATCCTCAGAACTGCAAATAAACAAACAAATTTTTTATAAATAATTGTAAAACAATTAAAATTGAATAAAATGAAAATGTTCAGTCCCTCAGTTACACTGGACACTTTTAAGTGGTTAGTGGCCTTCATCACAGAATCTTTAGACAGTATTGCATGAGGATGTCTTCCCCTGGTGACTCCAGCCCTCCTAGGTGTCAGGATGTGACCCAGCACCAGGTCTCACCCCCACAGTCACCTGAAGGGTATAATCACTGTCACTGGTTTGCAGTGAGAAAACCAAGACATGGGCAGCTAAGTAGCTTGCCTGCCTGTCAGCGGATTAATAGAAGGCAGGCCAGTCTCCTTTTCAAGCCACTTGGAGGTTAGCCACACCCTGCCTCCCTAGGGTGGAGGAGAGCTAAGCAGCTCAGGGAGCCACCAAACCCTGGAGCAGATAACCCAGGTCCCAGAAGCCACAGACAAGCCACTTCCTTTCACGAGCCCTCCCCACACACTCCACACCCCTTCTTCTCTCCCCAAAAGTATTCTGTTTGATTTGCCCATGGCACCCTCTGCTCATGCCCTGAGCTAACAGCAGCAGCCAGTCTGGGAGCTGCAGCCAAAAAGATGCCAGTGACAAGCCAGGACAGCAGAAGAGCTTTTTTTGAACTTTTTGAACTTAAAAAAAATGTGATACAACTACAAAAAGATTTTTTTGTTGTTATGGATTTCTTCATATTTGGAAGGCTCGTACCAGAATTTATTATTTGAATAATACCCGGAGCACAGTGTATCTGTCCATCATCCAGTGGGTGGGCCATTGACTTGTTCCCTGTACACATCTCAGTGCTTACATGTGATTCTGCCCATGGGTTGATCTTGTTTTCTTCCCTAGAACCAGGTAAAGGTTTAAACCTTTATCCCCAGAGCCTTTGGGCTGGGCTCCGAATCCTATCCTAGGGCCTTTTATGGCCCTCAGCCACCTGACAGTGGTGACGGAGATGACGAATGACCTCAGTGTTCATGTGTGAACTTGTCCCTCCGGAGGGGTGGGGAGCTGTATCCTTTACCTCCTCATACTGAGTTACCTAACTTCCAAGTTTCAGAAGGTCATGCTGTCACGGGACGCAATGGCCTCAAGAAAAAGACTTGATGTCGCCTTTGATTTGCAATGGGAAAAATCAGGACTCCTTATGCAGTAAAGACCTGTTCTTGAATCTTTTTGTTTGTTTGTTTTTGTTTTTGTTTTTGTTTTTGTTTTTCAAGACAGGGTTTCTCTGTGTAGTTTTTGGTTCCTGTCCTGGATCTCTCTCTGTAGCCCAGGCTGGCCTCGAACTCACAGAGATCTGCCTGGCTCTGCCTCCCAAGTACTAGGATTATAGGCGTGAGCCATCACTGCCCTGCACAAGATCTGTTCTTTATCTTAACTAGTTTCACCCTTGTCTAATTTGCTGTCATATAACAAAATATCTGGGTAATTTGTAAACCACAGAAATTTCTTTCTCACTCTTCTGAAAGCTAGGATGCCCAAGACCAGTGCTGCCTGGTGAGGACTTGCTGTATCCTTCTGCGACAAAAGGAAGGAGAGGGAAGAAGCTATCTCCACCTCAAGCCCTCTGACCGTCCCTAATTCCATCTGGGAGGACTCTATTCTGGTCAGCTCAGAAAGGCACCCATGCTTGATAGGATCAAATCTGCAGTTAGACTGCCGTGTTCAGACTTTACCCCAAGATCTGCCGCAGACAGACCACAGAAGCCTCACTACACACTGCTCACCACTCTTTTCTTGGAACTTGTCCAGAGCATCGCCCAAGAGCTTCATCCTTCTGAAACCTGGAGGATTTTATTATTATGATTGAACTCCAGCTCCCTACCTGTCTGCCCTGGATCCTTTCTTCTCACTCGTAACTTTCTCTCGGCCATCTCAACTCTCCTCCCTAGAAAGTCTAACTATAATTCACTCACTTTAATTTTTTTTTTTTTTTACTTTCAGAACTGATTTTCATCCTCTTAAATGTCTTATATTCAATTACCCATAGGTCTTCTGCTCTTGACAGTCCTCCACAGACACTCTATGGAAGAAGCTTCTAGTTGTTACTGTAAATAAATTGGTGGACTCATGCATTCCTAAAATAGCACGTTACCAGTATCTTGAGTTAAGATGGGTGATGTGACTAAGTTTTGGACAGCAGACAGAGCTAGCCCATGTGGCCTCCTGGGTAAGTCTCCCTCACTTCTCTTTCTCTTCTGTATAACAGGCTCCGTTTTAGCCATGAGGTAGAGGTCACTTTCCCAGAATGGCAACAGAAACATTTTAAAAAAAAATATCTTGGGTGTCATAAAGCGGCTACATCTACCAACCCTGGGTAACCAACATCTGCAGGAGATAAAGATAAAATAAAACGTCAGGGACTGGAGATGTAGCTCAGTGGACAAGTGTGTGAGGTTCTGGGTTCAATGCTCAAAACCACCAAAAATAAATGAGTAAAGAGAAATGGCGGTCTTGTATAAGCTCCGATGGGGGTGGGTGGGTGTTGACCCATACTGTTGAACTTTACCCTTCATGCTTCCTGCATCAAATGAATACCATCCGAGCCTCCTCAATGCTGCTGCTGTAAATCTAAGAGCAGACTTTCCTTCCTCCTTAGGCTAGCTGAGGTCATTTTTCAGTATCTGTCCATCTGTCCATAGCTAAGCTGTCCATCAGGTGATGACTCAGAACAACAGGAATGTATTCTCTCCCAGAGCCCTGAAGATGGGAAACGTGAGATCACATGCTGCCTGGGCTGGCTTCCTCTGGGAGCCCTCAGGGAGGATCTGCTCCATGCCTCTGCTTGGTTCCTGAGTGTGTGCAGGCCATCCTCAGTGTCTCATGCTTGGTGATGTGTCACCCTGGTCTTCTGGTTGTCATATGATCTCCCCTGTACGTCTGCTTTGGTGTCTTCTCTTCTTTCAAGGATAGCAACTGTTGCCTTACGTGGATTAGGCTTGCTCTAACTTAGGATGGATGACTTTACCCCAACTCCGTCTTGTCTCCAAAAGACCCTGTTTCCAAGTAGGTCGCATCCATAGGTACTTGAGCAAATCTGAGAGGAGGACACTGTTTAATCCATGCCAGTGACATGAGCCCCACATTGACCTCCGTTAATGAAAACCATATTAGAGAAGAGAAGGTGTCAAGACTTGATATGGAGCTATGATGGTGAAAACTAGTCTGAGATGTAGCTCCGTGGTGGAGTGCTTGCACAAGTCCCAGCACTGGTTCCTTTTCTGTGGCTGTAACCTGGCTCTGGGTACCTTACAAGTAAAAGGTAGGTAGGTGTTCCACTCTCACAGTTTTGGAAGCTAGAAGTCCAACATTGGCCAGCTTCATAGTTGCCACCTCTGATGAGGGTCCTTGGCTATATCATACCATGCAGACAGCATTGTGGTGGGAACATATTCAAAGGGAAGGATCACATGGAGAGACAAAAAGCCAGTAAAATGCAGGGTGGTTTTTTTGTATATATATATATATATATACACACACACACACACACATATCAGTTCATCTTGGGGACCAGAGTTACCAGAGAACTACATTAGTCCCTTCCTAGGACAGGGTTCCCCAGTAACCTAACATCCCACCAAATCTCACTTCTTAGGATCACACCATGTCTGAACATCACCACACAAGGAACACAGATCCCAATACATGAGTCTATGGGGGAAGAGCACACTGAAGCCATACAGGGCCCAGTCTGATAACATGAACCTTTAGTAGCAGAGAACCTTTCCTGGCCATGCCCGAGGGATCACATAGATGCAGAGAATAGAGACGAGGGGTGTGTCATTGCTAGTTTTGAGGACTGGAGAAGGAGCCATAGGCCAAGAAATGTTGGGGGTTGGGCAGGGTGTCTCTAGTTAGAAAAAAAACAAGGAGACAGATTTCCTGTTAGGGATCTAGAAAAGAATACAACCTTGCCAACACATTGACTTCAGCCCATCAAAACCTTTGATGGATTTCTTTAATGCTTTTGTTTTGTTTCCTAGTGCAAAACTTAGGCTGGCTGGAACTCACAGGCTTCTTCCTTCTACCTCCTGAGTGCTAGGATTTCAGGAGTCTATCACCATACCTACCTCCTTGTTGGAATTCTAACACAAAAGCTGTAAGATACGTGTTTTGGTGGTCACTTGTTCCAGCAGTAGCTAGAAAGCCAACAGTACTATATGGCTGCATCTCCATGAATCTAAGTTCAAATACAGACAAAAATAATCAGTGGAGATCTGAGTCAGACCTGCAGGGCCAGCACATCACAATGAAAAGGGGACCAAGAGAACCTCCAGGGAATGTTGTATCTCCATTTGGGTGTTTAATGCTTAGGGTATACAAGAAACCCATTGGACGAAGAATTAGTATGCACTTGACTGGGTAAAACACACACAATGGTATTTTGAAAGCAGGAACAACTGTGCCGTTACTTTTCCTCACCTTGGGGATCTAAGCACCCAAGTACCACTCTGCTTCCCTTCCAAGAGTAAGTACACCCTTCACCACGAACTATCAAATACAGTCTTCAAGCCAACAACAACACTTCTCTAATTATCCTCATAAAATTCCAGAAAAGCCTGAGGCTTTTATGTCAAGCTGGTGTCCCTGACAGTCTTTAGAAACAGTCCTAGCCCCTGATACGTATCATACAGACTGTTGGGTCCTGGTGACAAACTCATGAAGTTAGTATTAGGACCTTTTTCTTTTTCTTCTTCCAGACAGGGTTTCTCTGTGTGGTTTTGGTGCCTGTCCTGGATCTCATTCTATAGACCAGGCTGGCCTCGAACTCACAGAGATCTGCCTGGCTCTGCCTCCCAGTGCTGGGATTAAAGGTGTGTGCCACCCCACCACCACCACTACCCCACCACCCCCGGCTAGGACCTTTCTTTTACAAGTGCAAAATCAGTCCTGATAGCATCCTTCCCATGTGACCCAGTTAATGGAGTCAGTGCTCAGCTCCACATCAGTTCACTCTGCAGTGCATCCTTCCTATGACCCCAAGAGACCTCCCTCATTGCCTCCCTAACTCCAGCATTGCATCTGCTCTCTGGCAGGGCTCACCAGTGATTCATGACAAACAGGGAATGAAGTTAAGGAAAGCATTCCAGAGGGTAAGGCACTCCTTGAACAAGGCAGAAAAGGCAAGCGACCCTTTTCTGTGTTTGCCGGTTTTATGGGGAAGGTATCTTTTTTGTAGTGCTGTGGCAAGAGCCATGGCATAGAACAGCAGATGGCAATTAATATCCAAGGTGTCAGCCCATCAGAAAGATAATTCTTCAATTGGAAACTTCGTTAGGCATGGCCACAGAGCTACAGATTCTGGAGTATCGTTTGCTTCTGTCTGTAATTTCTTGTGTGTTATCGCAAATTTTCCCTAGTGGCTATGGGAAATTCCCCACTGCCAGTACTGTAGTGTGTTTATCTCATGAGTATATTTCCATCTACTGGGCACGTTTGTATCTGTGGATTGTCAGGAAGACAATCTCCCCTTAATACTAGGCCTATTGTTCCATGAAGGTTGAGAGATGCTTAAGACCTGTTTTATATCACAGCTCAGGTTGACATAAAAAAATAGTTGAATCTCCCCAGCTATCAAGACAACTGAATACCATTAGCTTATTTAAAGCTTAAAGAAACTTTAGATAAGACCAGGTGCCTTGCAAGAAACAGTTTTTAAGATAAACTGTTTCTGGTAAATGCAGTCCAGTTCACAAGGACGTAAAGTCAGCTGTCTGATTGCTGAACCAAGGTTAAAGGTGCAAAGCAACTTCATCGAGGTGCCAGCTTCTCTCCTAGGTCTGGTTGATTATCTAGGACAGCAATTAACTCTCTGCACATATTCCTAACCTCAGTTTTAAATGCGGGCATCTAACCTGAAAACTCCAAGTTCAGCCAATTAACTGTTCTTTATGTTGGATCCTGAAATTACACAAATGACAGAGAATAAATAACAGAGGTCTAGGGACAAACAGCTTTCATTCAGAGACATGCAGGGAAAATTTTTCCAATTGGCCAGGGCTACAGAGTATAATACGACTTCATAGCCCCGAGAAAGAGTTGCAAGTTTCCTTTCTTAGGGTCTAAAGTTACAGGCAGGACAGAAAAATACATTTTAAGGTTTAAAATGCTTTTAGTGTCACTGTCCCTTGAGGAGTGCCAAGTGGGCTGCACTCCCCAATCTCTCCCACTCCCTCCCCCCACCCACCCCCCCCCCCCCCCCCCACCCCACCTCACCCCACACACCCACCCCCTTGAGCACCAGGGGGCCCCTCAGCCTGCACCTGCTGCTGCAGCCTGCACTCTCCCTGGTGTCACAGCTCTACCTGTAAACAATTAAAGTCTGAGAGAGCCCGACATGTCTATGATGGTTAATCACAAAGTGCTTGTTTAAAATACAATGCGTGGTTTCCTTGTTTTTCTTAGACTCCTCAGTAGTTTAGTTTTATAAACCTCCCTTAAAACCCTTTATAAGATTATCTCTTTAGTTAGATAACAAAATGACTGGTTCTTTCTTTGCAGCTGCAACTGCAAATTACAGCCCCACCAATGAGCCAGTTGAGACTTATTACAAGTGAATTGTCAGGATGACTCTATTTCTTATCGAATGAAATGTGGCCTTCAAATGTAACTTCTATATTTCCTGCAAGATTCTGTTGGGTATAGCTGTGAGGACAAAGGGATAAAGAGAAGCCAACATGAGAGAATAAAGAAAGCAACCATCAGAATGTGTGTGAACTCATTCACTTCCCTAAAAAAAAAAAAAAAGTCCCTCAGCCAGGCAGTGGTGGCCTTTAATCCCAGCACTCAGGAGGCAAGAGGCAGGGGGATCTCTGTGAGTTCGAGGCCAGCCTGAGCTACAGAGCCAGTTCCAGGAGTCTCGAAAAACCAAAACAAACAAACAAACAAAACAAACAAACAAACAAAACAAACAAACAAACAAAAAAGGCCCTCAGATAAAAGTCCTAAGTTTCACTATGCTTCGGCTTTCTCTTTGAGCCAAGGTCAGCAGCCTTGGAGCTTGGTCTCCACAGGCTGTAATACTTGTGCATGCTTGGAGCCTACCACTGAGCTCCCCCTAGCCCTATCAGTTTGTTTTCAATCCCAGGTATTGCTCTCAATCCAGGCTGGTATTGAACTCACATTTCTCCAGCTGCCACCCTCCAAGTGCTGGGATCACAGGTATTCACCACTATGCCCACCACAAGAGAACTTTTAAAGACAGAAAAGACATCACTGTGATTTTTTTTTTCACAAGTGTCTCTTAATAAAATTTACACACAATCAGCTGCACAAATTTAGAGGGTCAAAATTTGACAAAGGTTAGCATTCACTCACAAGATATTGAACATAGACGCACACACAGAGGTTTTTTTTTTCCCTTTTCTTTTTTATTAAGAGGTTTTCTATTCATTTTATATATCAACCATGGATTCCCCTGTCCTCCCTCCTCCCACCTCCCAGCCTTCCCCCCCAACCCACCCTCCATTCCCACCTCCTCTAAGGCAAGGTCTCCCCTGGGGAGTCAGCAGAGCTTGGTACATTCATTTGAGGCAGGTCCAAGTCCCTCCTCCCTGCACCAAGGCTGAGCAAAAGTGTGTCACCATAGGCCCTAGGTTCCAAAAAGCCAGCTCATGCACTAAGGACAGGCCCCAGTCTCACTGCCTGGGGGCCTCCCAAACAGTTCAAGCTAAACAACTGTCTCACTTATCCAGAGGGCCTAGTCCAGTTCCATGGGGGCTCCTCGGCTATTGGTCCACAGTTCCTGTGTTTCCACTAGTTTGGCTAGTTGTCTCTGTACTTTTTTCCAATCATGGTCTCGATATCTCTTGCTCATATGATCCCTACTCTCTCTCGTCGATTGGACTCCTGGAGCTCTGCCTGGGGCTTGGCCATGGATCTCTGCATCTGCTTCCATCAGTCACTGGATGGGGGTTCAATCATGACAGTTAGGGTGTTTGGCCATCTGATCACCAGAGTAGGTCAGCTCAGGCCCCCTCTCGACCATTGCCGGTAGTCTACAGTGGAGTCATCTTTGTGGATGCCTGGGGACCTCTCCAGCACTCCACACAGAGGTTTTATTTCCTGCCCTGTTGTGATTGCTTCGTAAGCTCCTTCATCCCCCGAATCAACATCCCAGCAACCTGCCCCCCATTCACTTTATCACTTTCAATTAGTTATATAAGTGGAATCAAACATATGTTAAGACTTATCCATGCTGCTGTGTAATTCACTCCTTTTCAGTGCTGGGTATTATTCCACTATATGGATCTACAATGATTTACTTATTCATTTGTGGATGGATATTTGGGTTGCTCCTCGTCCAATCTATTATAAATAAATCCAGTGTGTAAGTGAGGCCTGCTGCATCTGCTCGTGAGTAAATCAAAGGGTGGAAAGACTGGATCATACGGCAGGTTTGTGGCTATTTATCTTTTTAGTGGTGTCTTGCTATGTGAGGCTGTCCTCAAACTCACACCCTCCCATCCCAGCCTTCTACATGCTGATGTTATACCTGTGTGCCACCAAAGAAACACACAGCACTTCTCAGGCAGCCTTCAAACTGGAGATGCCCGGGAGGCAGACTCTCCAACTTTCTGCTGCCACCCTCTGGGAAACACAAAGAAAAGAGCTGTCCCCAGGAGTCTAGCCCCTACACAGGATCTGTCCAACTTCTTTGCTCTCTCCAGCTGTTCCCACCTCACCGTATCTACAATTCCAGCCCATCCAGAGTTCCACCTACCTTACCTGACTACAGGTGAGGGATTTCTTAGTGGTTCAGTCACCAATAAAACTCCTGAAAAGAAGGCAGACCCCTGAAGCCTCATAGGGGTACTATTCAAGGGGTAGCATCCTCATACCACAGAGGGAAAAGGAATTTCAAGCGGCAGAAATGAAGTAGCATGTTATTTGCAATCCAAACCAGTTGTGTGTGTGTGTGTGTGTGTGTGTGTGTGTGTGTGTGTGTGTGTAGTATTTTTATATTTTGTCTGGCCCATAAAAAATACTAAATTTTCATTTGTTGAATGTCCTGGCTAGGTTTATGTCAACTTGACATAAAGCTAGAGTTATCTGAAAGAGGGGAACCTCAACTGAAAAAAATGCCTCCATAAGATCCAGCTCTAGGGCACTTTCTTAATTAGGGATTGATGGAGGAGGGCCCAGTCATTGTGGGTGGGGCCATCGCTGGGCAGGTAGAAGTGGGTGCTATAAAGAAGCAGGCTGAGCAGGCCATGGGGAACAAGCCAGTAAGTAAGCAGCATCCCTTCATGGGCATCAGCTCCTGCCTCCAGGTTCCTGCCCTGTGTGAGTTCCTGTCCTGACTTCCTTCAGTGATGGACGATGGCTGTGGAAGTGAAAGCCCAATAAACCCTTTCCTCCCCATGGTGTTTCATCACAGCTGTAGTCACGTTAGCTGCCTCACTGAATGAATAAATAATTGCCACAGACATTCCTGACCCAGGCACGCACATGAACAGAAACGATTAAATGCACACACAGGACCCAGGCTGCCGGCACTCTGTGCGGAGAGAAGCAGGGAGAAGAACACAGCCAGGTATAGTGAGGTAAACCTGCGATCCTGACGGTCAGGAGTGAAGAAAGTCAGGAGCAGAGCTTCAGCCTACGCTCCCCAGCCAGCCAGTGTCTCTAAAACAGAAGAGAACAACATTGGCAACCAAACTGTGGGGGTCTGGAATGTAGGTCAGTGGTAAAGCACGGGCCTCGCATTGCAGGGATAAGGGCAGGAGGCATTTCTTGCATTGCATGAAAAGAATGCAAAATTCCCTCCTGAGGAACAGCCTGTTTCAGAATCCCCCAACAGAGAAAATTTCAAGATGGCCATATAATTACAATGAAAAATGAGCAAGACAGAGATACGTTCTCAGTAATATGAAACAGACTGGTTGCAGGAATTCCCAGAGTATGGGAGCAAATACTTCCCACTCCCCCACCCCCGTTTCTGTCACACTCTGCAAGGGAGAGCGGAGCTCACTACAGAGCTCCCCTTGTCTCTCCACCTGAAATACTCTCCAAAAGGACTACCTTTGGAGAAGGAAATGTAATCTAACTTAACTTCTTAAACACTAAGAGCAGTTGGGGTAATTTGGCCTGGAAAAGACACAGTGACATGAAAGTCTAGGTGGACAAAGTACAAAATGTTTAAAAACAAAACAAAACAAAACAAAACAAAAACATGTGGGCCAGGCTGTGGGGGTGCACACCTTTAATCCCAGCATTCTGAAGGCAGAGGCAGGTGGATCTCTGAGTTTAAGGCCAGTATGGTCTACAGAGAAAGTTCCAGAACAGCCAGGGCTACACAGAGAAACCCTGTTTCGACACCCTCCCAAAAAAAAAAAAACCCAACAAAAAAACCCCTCCATTTCTAGCGTATTCCCAAGTGAAGTAGCTGCTGCCCCAGTGAGCACAATCTAAGAACCATAGGTAGAAAGTGGATGAGTCTGTGAGCATCAAGGGCTTAATCCTGATACTCAGAAGGGAAAGCTGTGTACAAAGTGTACAGAAAGGCCATAGTAAAACACCATTACAGTTCATTTACAATCCATATAATCAATAAGTGAACTCACATGAAAAACCCACAAGTTAGTCAAACAGCTCCAAAAATGCAGGAACTGTCCCCAAAGCAGATAAGACTAAACAGCACCAGCTGTGAACAGAGTAACAGGGCGGAGAGGGCCAGACGTCAGTCAACACCACTTGTGCATTGTCACCAACCAACCAAAAGGCACGACTCCAAAACCACGAACTAGGCAAACAGCCCGAAGGAGAGAATTACTGCCTTCTCTATTCCTTAAGATGCGAAACACAAAAACTAAAAAGTTAAGCGATTCACTGTAATAAATATTCATAAGACGGTATGTTTTCAGTTAAAAAGCTAACCAAAATGCTGGAAATGTAGCTCAATAGTAAAGTGCTTGCCTAACGTGTTCGATCCCCGGCACCATAAAGAAAAAACCAACGGGCCAGATTAACATGCCATAGTGGGATGATGCGTTGGGCAATGCCCACCAGATGAAGCCCACGTGGACACCGTTTGCGAGGAAGACGAGCTTCAGCAAGCTGAAAACGACGACGAGAAAGTAAGACCGAGCATTCTGTGGATAAACAGCAGGACTTGAGTATCCCGGGCACCCAGCTGTGGCCAGGGGTTGTGTTTCCCTGCCTAAAGACACAGTTTGAGTTGAGCTCCCAAACCTGGAATGAGTCAGTCTGCAACAGAGACACCCGAAACCACAGAAGGTCTGACCTGGTTAATTTGGTTTTGTTTTTTCACTTTTTGAATCTGTAAGATCACCGCAGTGTGGGGAGAAGAAGCAGAAACACAATCAGGACAAAGCCTGTTACCTCACCCCACACGTCGGCTAATACATAAGGACCCGAAGAAGAACAGAATACTAGAGTATCTAGCAAAGCCTAGCTAATAATAACGGTTTGATTCATAACAGCCCCAGACTGGATAGCAGCCCAAAGCCTATAAGCAGGGACAAATAAGCGAATTTCAACAACAGAGAGAATGAATCATTGATATATGCTGTTAATATTCTGACCCACCCCTTGCCCTGCATCTGACTTAAGTTTCATTCTAAGAAAAAACTCCTCCCCTTCCTCCCTCTCTCTTCCGCTTTTCCTCCCACGGGGTGTGTACCCCTTGACCTCTCTCTCCACCCCCCTCCTCCTCTCTCTCTTCCTCTCTTCTCCTCCTTTCCTTTCTCTTCATCTCTCTATTATAATGAACTTATTTCTGCATGGATGCAGAGTATGGATTGTGAATGTCCTCCACCCTCCACCGTAGCCACATCCACTGCAGCATGTCAGCATGTTTCCATGCACGCCGGCAGGATACCCCCGAGGTCCTCCAAGCAACTTCATAACACATGGCCACAGTGTCGATGGTTCTCAAAAACAGTGTGAGCCAAAGGACTAGATGTATGAACATCATCAAGTGGCTCTTCTCCAAATCTTCTTTTCCGGAGTTGAGGACCGAACCCAGGGCCTTGCACTTGATAGGCAAGCGCCCTACCACTGAGCTAAATCTCCAACCCCTCGTCACGTGGTTCTTTAAGTGCCTTTCCTTTCATTTGTCTGTTGAGCTAGTGAGTGACTCAGTCAATGCTTAGAAAATATCGATAAGCACTTCTTACTTAAAGTTGATAAAGATTGACAGCCAATGGTGGCGCACGCCTTTAATCCCAGCACTTGGGAGGCAGAGAGACAGGCGAATCTCTCTAAGAGGCCAGCTTGGTCTACAGAGTGAGTTCCAGGACAGTCAAGGCTGTCACACAGAGAAACCCTGTCTCAAAAAAACAAAACAAAAAGTTGATAAACATTTTTGTTTCTTTTGTTATTGTTGTTTGTTTTTTTCAGACAGGGTCTCACTGTATAGCTCTGGCTCAACTGGAACTCACTCTGTAGACCACGCTGGCCTCAAAGACACAGAGATCCGCCTGCCTCTGCCTCCTGAGTGCTGTGATTAAAGGTGGGTTCCATCACACCCACTTTTGATAAGGATTTTTTTTTCTTTTTGTTTTTGTTTTTTGAGATAAGGTTTCTCTGTGTAACAGTTCTGGTTGTCCTGGAACTCACTTTGTAGACCAGGCTGGCCTCAAAATCACATTGATCTTCCTGAGTGCTGGGATTAAAGACATGCACCATCACTGATGTCCAGCATTAATAAGGATTAATCTATCATAAATTCAAAGTTTTGGGCCAGCAAGATGGTTCAGTGGGTAAGGGTATACTTTCTGCCAAACTTGACTGCCTGAGTGTGATCTCCAGAACCTAGATCATCAACTCCCGAAAGTTATCCTCTGACCTCCACATGTATACCATAGCATATAGCTGTGCATATGTACACACTCACACACACACACAAAACAAATGAAAAATATTTTAAAAGAATTCAAAAATATAAATGTATCAGTTAAGAAAGTCATATATACCAGCCTGGTCTCCAAAGCGAGTTCCAGGAAAGGCGCAAAGCTACACAGAGAAACCATGTCTCGAAAAACAAAAAGAAAAAAGAAAAAAGAAAGTCATATATAACTATGTGAGGAGGTATAAATTGTCAGCACTTCTGGGAACCAACCAAGCATTTCATGCTTTACCAGTGAGTCACACCCCAGCTCAGTGATTTTAAATTTTAATGGTTAAGGGACTGCTAACTGCTCAAAATACTTGTAAGAAGAAAATATTGTATTGTTAATTAAGTCATGACAGAGGGAAGGGCTCCTCTTTGTGCAAAAGCTTAGTATAGGTGCCTTGTGAGTCAACAATAGTCACCTTCTGTCTTCCCATATGAGGGCACAGGGACAGAGCTGCTACATGATGATGGTAAAGCCCACCTTGGATTCTGTCATTTACACTGAATTATATTCAATTTTACAATTTGGCCTTTCTAGATGCCCCCCCCCCCCCAAACATTGACAAGGTATGCACAGTATACCATACTTCACTGGACTTTTCCCACACTGTCTGGAATCCCGTTCAGCCCCAACCCAGCTCAGAAGCCCAGTTCCATGTGACAAAGACATGTGACCTTGACCTCCTGACCTTTCCAAATGTCTTATAGGAAAAAAGATACATCAACTATGACGTCTACAGTGCCTGGCACATAGTAGGTGCTTAGATGAACACGGACTCTCCAGACATGCTCTTTAGGGCACCAATACTTCCGGGGTGGGTTGTAACAGTGCAGGTTTCCTGCTTTGGGCTGGATGTTTTCCCCAATCTGTTTCTGACAGCTGTCACGCCTTGCTTTCTGTAATGTGCTTACCTTTTCCTCGCTCTTTTGCCTTTTGTTTTCCAGGGCAGTGCTCACTGTCTCTGCCACACATCTGCCGTCCCTCCTGGCCTTCCCAGCCCTCTGTGCCCTGCCACCCCTCCTCTCTTGTGGGGGTCCAGCTCTTCGGCTTGTTTTCTTCAGGCATCCCTTGGTCACCCTCATTACTGTTTATAATGCACAGTCATGGGATCTGTTTCCATGCCGTTAAGCAGTGTTTCTCGAAGTAGGGTGCCTACTTTGCCACGTGGTGCCTATTTTATAAAAGTACCTCCCGGGATGGGATGTGGCTCAGCCCAAAAGTGCTTGCCCTGAGTATGCAAGACCCTGGGTTTGATCCTGTGCACCGGATAAAAAGAAAGTCTTCACTATGGTGGGATTTGATGGTACAAAGCATGTAACCTCTGCACTGGGGAGGGGACTGAGGTTGGAGGCATGCTAGGAGTCATGGGTCAGCCTGGGCTACAGAATAGAGACCTTGTCTCAAAACAGTAACAAAAACAAAAACAAAAGAAAACCAAAAATCAATAAATAAAATGTATACATTAACAAAATAATGTAAAGTCACATGGCGCTGCTGCCAGGTCAGCCCTGCTGTGGCCTATCAACACTCCTTTCTCCTCCCACACTTTGTCTTGTGGATGCCCACTAAGACTCTGTTGTCCGCCACAAGCCTCTGGACTCAGCATAGCTTTGCTATGACTTTCAGATTAACCCCATCTCTCCCTGCAAGTGGCTGCTTTATTCTCATAGCCAACGGGACACAAAACCCAGAGGCAGAGAATTCTCTTCTATAATGTTTATTAATGTCTTAAAAGCATGCCTGTGCCCATCTGTTCTCAACCGGAAAGAAAGCAGAGTTAGGCATACAAAAAAAAAAGAAAGAAAAAAAAATCCAGTACAGTGGGTTAATCAGCTTGTTAACTAATGCCCTCACTAGTTAGTGTTGTGCCAGTGGTGTGCACGGTGGTAGGGTAAACATTTGAATACACTGAGGGAGCTGGGGGCCGGCTCAAGGGCGGAGCACTTGTCTAGCACTTGTGAAACCCTAGGTTAGACCCCAGGAGCCACAAAACCAAGAACAAATAACTGACGGGGAGATTCTACTTCCCTTCAGGGCTAGTCCTTGTTCTGAGTTGGGTGGATGTCTAGTTTGTAGTTTGTTTCTCTAGATGCTTGCTTCATCTTAAAGTATAAAAACAGAGATAGGAGAAAGGAGGGAGGAGAGGAAGAGAGAGGGAGACGGGAAGAAGAGGGAGGATCAGAGGGAGGCAAGGCTTAGAAATTATGTCTTTAAAGTATCTTGTTTTTCCCTAACATGTACTTTTTTTGTTGTTGTTTGTTTGGAGACAGGGTCCCAGTATGTAGATCAGGCTGGTCTTGAACTCACAGAGCTCCACCTGTCTCTATCTCCTCAGTGTTGGACTTAAAGGAGAGTTCAACCAAAGCACACATGGACTAAGACCCCAAGGGTGTACCGGAAAAGCTCCACAAAAGAAAAGATCCACTCTGTGAAATGGGAAACACTAAACTCCGTTCTACAGGAGACTAGGGTAATCAACGATGATATAGTCACACTGTAAAATAATGTGCGACCACTCACTGCAATATGGATGATTTTTAGTAATATGTAAACAGTAACTGAAGGCATAAAATAGGAAATTCTGGGAGCTGGTGTAGCCCACACCCCTGGGCGTGGGAGGCCAGGAACAGGGCTATTTACCCTCAGATGCTCTTCTGCCATCACAGAGCTGTTTGGATGGGGACCGAGCCTAGCCTCCCCCACATTACATCCTATGCAGGGGACAGGGGCCGGAGTGGGGACATGGGGACATGACCCTGAACTGTCAGCCAGGGCAACTCATATCGTTTCCCCTTCACTGCTTACCTCAAATGTGAAGGAGCTACTAGCATGTTCCATGAAAGGTCAACAAGATGTTTAGGAAAACAAAGAAACAAAAGAACGATTGAGAACTTCCAAGAGCTGATAGCACCAATTCTTCTGCCTGTGCTTACAGTATAGTACAGACGTCACAGGATTTTATTAGTGCTTAAGGAGGATAACAGTGTTTTGAGTAGTGAGTGGTTACTAACTCTAACAAATGAACAGAACCGCCACTCATGTGCCTTTTTGTATAATTAAACAAAGTTAATAGCTATATATTGGTTTCATATAGATATCTGTGTATATATATATATATATATATATATATATACACACACACACACACACACAAATGGAGTAAAGAGAAATAAATGATATCCACTAATATGTAGTATTTATCATTGGATTCATGGGCTAAGAGTTCAAAAGCCTAACACAAGTTTCCTCTTATGTTGGCCATTTATGAAAACATTTAATACATGTAACTTACTTTAACTCGCTCAGAGCCTGGTGGTCTTTGCAAGTTTAAATTTTTCTAATTTTAATTCACCTAGGGATTTGAGTTCTGGAGAATTATGGAATCTCCTTGATCAATAACAAAATGGAGAATTAGGTATGGAAGTATACATGTAAAGAAAAAATCATGTCCTGTAGTCATCAAAGCGCTTGCTTTGTTTTTAAATGTGTGATGGGTCGGTTTAGTACATGAATTTAGATTCTGCTACATAAGGGAATAAGGATGCTCTCTGTCTGTCTCTGTCTCTGTGTCTCTGTCTCTCTCTCACACGCTCGCTCTTGATTGACAGGGTTTCATTATATAGCCCAGGTTGGCCTGGAACTTGTTTTTTTTTTTTTAATTTTTTGAGATTTATTTTTATTTTCTGTACGTGGGTGTTTTGCCAATTAAAGAATTTAAAAGTAGGACGAAGTGTGGCCAAAGTCTGGGGGTTGGCAGGGTGTCCCCACACAGCCATCATATGATACCTGGGAAATCAAGCTCTCATCTCGGGTTTCTTAGTCATCAATAGAAGACGGGACACAAACAAGTTCTAGCACATTCAGAAGCCTGAGGACAATTCTTAGACTCTAGAAGGAAAACCTCAGGGCAGGCAAACTGTGAGTCTCCTGGCTGCCTGGAAGGGAGGAGAGTGGAAGGGGGAGAGAGAGAAAAAAATCCAAGCTGCTTGAGATGAAGCAGCCAGGTCAGCCACCTGGAGGCAGGCAGCCACACACCAGGAGGGGGTCATTAGAAAAAGTTAAGGAAGCCCAAGGCTGTGGTTAGGGAGTTTAAACGCATAGTTAGGCCCTGGCCAGTCGCAAAGAAAAGGACAGGAGGGAAGAAAACAAATAGTTCTGCATTCTGTGTCTGCCCTGAGCCTTCTGGCAGTTTGGCTGACTGGTAGGGACGGTTCTGAAGAATGGGGGGATTCTGGAAAGAAAAAGCACGTTGTCTAAGGTGGAAAGGTCCCTGACCTGATGCTGGATTAACCCTTAAGGCTGGAGGGAGACAGGGGACCATCTCTGCCTACAGGTAGATTCCACTCTGGACACCACCAGGCCCAGGAACTCTTCCATGCAATGGATTCTGCAGGATTACAATGAAACATTGTAAAAGGCACCCTAAAATTATTTTAGGGAGCTGAGGAGTACACAGTCAATAATTTTCAAAGGAGAGGAGTCCCCGCTTTAGACACCCCTTGGTGTCTTGGATTACTTAACCCAGATTCTTACTGTTTTCAATTTTTTGTGTTTGTGTTTGTTTTTTGTCTATTTTGTTCATTTGTTTCAGTTCTAGGGTTGGAATGGAGGGATCACATGGGAGGCCAGGGCTCTACACACACACACACACACACACACACACACACTCATCCCTGATCTTACACATATTTCTTTTATGTAGAACCCCAATACACTAACTCTTACACTGAATTCATTCCTTGGAAATGGTATGTTTTTGAGAGAATGAACTGTGACCATCCAGAAAGATGCTGGTCTCAACCCTTCAAAGGACTCTGAGCTGACTGGTCATGGAGGCTGTGTGGCCATCCTGCACTGTGTCTCCATGTGGCAGGATCAGCTCTGAGAGAAAAGTACTGCACACTCTTCCCCGGGACATCAGTTCATCTTTCCTTCCAGGCAGTGGTCCGATGTGCATTTTGGATTTCGTTTGCACCCATCCGCACCTCTGCCTCTTACTTCACAGGCTATATTCTGCACTTATATTATTTTAAACCGGTTGAGTAACACAGCTACTGCCTAGGCCAAAACTGGACTGGAGTATTTGTGGCCATGAGTAACACAGCGGAGAATGTAATGGACATGGGTGCAGACAGTTTGTCTCCAAGGTGCTGGGGGCTCCAGGTCCTTTTAGGCATGTGGAGTATTTCTGTATTGTCTTCATGAGCACATGCATCTCCTTACTGCTTGGATCCTCTTAACTACTGTATTAGACATAACTCACAACAATTCCACTCCCTTTATCTAACTTTACAACATTTCCCTTTGTCTTGACATTTATTCTCTCTCTCTCTCTCTCTGTGTGTGTGTGTGTGTGTGTGTGTGTGTGTGTGTGTGTGTATGTGTGCCAAAGCATTCATGTGGCCCTCAGAGAACAATATTCAGGAGTCAGTTCTCTGTTTCCACTATGCAGGTTCCAAGGACCCAACTCCGGCCACCACACTTGATGACAAGTGCCTTTAACCTGCTGAGTCCTCTTGTTGACTCCGTCTTTAGGAAAGCTTTCAAGTCTGCCCCAGCGACATTCCCTCCCCACCCCTTCCTTCGCCGTGCACACAGACCCAGCTCATAGGAGTTGTCAGTCCACCCTGTCTCCATGGATTTGCCTCCTCTGGACATTTCCTAGTCCAGAATCAGACAGTTTGGCATTGGCTTCTTTCCTTTGAGTCTTCAAGGTTCGTCCATTATGGAGCCTGTGCCAGCATTTCGTCCTGTTCACTGCAGATAACATCCCATGACAGAGACATACCCTGACTTAATGATCTACTCATCCCACTGCTGGAAATTCTGTTTTCTTTTCTTTCTTTTTCTTTTTTTTTTTTTTTTTCTCTTTAGTTGCTACAAATAGTGCTGCTGTGAACAACTGTGTGGAGACGGAATCTCATCTCTCTAGGAACGGAATTACTTAGTGTGATGTTTGAATGAGATTGGCCACATAGGCTCACATGTTTGAATGCTCTCCTCCTCACCTCCAGTTGGTAGAACTCTTTGGGAAGGATTAGAAGGTGTGGCCTTATTGGAGGAGGTGTGTCACTGGGGGTGGGCTTTGAGGTTTCAAAATCCAGGCCATTTCCTGTTAGCTTTCTCTCTGCCTTATGCGTGTGGATCAGATGTGAGCTCTCAGTTACTGCTCCAGCATCATGCCTGCCTGCCATGCTCCCCATCATAATGGTCATGGACTCACCCTCTGACACTGTAAGCAAGTCCACAATTAAATGCTTTTTTTATAAGTTGCCTTGATCATAGTGTCCATTTACAGCAATAGAAACATAACTAAGACACCTAGTTAAAAGAAAACTCTGTAAAAACAATTCTGAGAGGCCCAGAGATAGAAATTAGTATCAGAGCATTTGCCTAACATGCACAAGGCTGTAGATCCAACCTGAGAAGGGGAGGGGGTTGTGAGAACTCTGCCCTCATTAATACACTGATGCATTGTGGGAGTGGGTATCTTGCAAAAGCAAGATTGATTGGGTGTACTTGGAGCAGGAAGGACCAACCTGCAGCTGAGAACCCAGGACCAGCCCGAACAACACAGCCAGATTGCCTCAAATGCAAACTAAGTAAATTATAAGTAAAACCAACTCTACTCCCCACTCCCGCCTTCTCTCATCCCATTCTGCCTCCCAATGTGAGATGATGGGATGCAAGGGCCCTCTTAGAAACTGGACGCCCCTTGGTCTTGGACTTCTCATCCTTCAGCAGTAAGAAATACATTCTATTCTTTATAAATTATCCAGTTTCTAGTATTCTGTCCTAGCTGCACAAAAACTAGGAGCCTTGTCCTCGTTCCCTTCTCTCGCTGTGAGAAAACACTCAAACAGCAGCTTAAAGGAGAAAGGGTTTGTTCGGCTTACACCTCCAGGTTACCGTCCATCCTTTAGGGAAGTCAGGGCAGGCACGTGACATTTCCAGCACGTTACATCCCCAGCCAAGAGCACATATATTCTGCAGTGTTTGGATGGCAAGTTCTGTAGATGTCTGTCAGGTCCACTTGCTGTTTCTCTGTTTACTTTTTGCTGGGCTGGCCTGCCATTGGTGAAAGTGAGGTACTGAAGCCCTCTGCTGTTATTTTGTGGGGTTAATCTGGGTCTTTACACACAGTAGTGTTTGTGTCGTGAAGCTAGGTGCACCGATGTTCCCCCGTGGACTGTTCCCTTAATCACATGAAATGATCTTCTTTTTCGACTAATTTTAGCTTAAAGTTTATTTTGTTGGTATTTGCTTTGGAATGCCTTTTTTTATTTCTTGGGACAGAGTCTTGGTACATTACGTACCCCAGTGTGCTGGGTAATTTTATACCAGCTTGATATAAGCTGAAGTCTTCTGAGAGGAGAGAACATCGATTAGAAAATGCCTCCATAAGGTCTGGCTGTACGGCATTTTCTTAATTAGTGATTGACGGGGTAGAATCCAGCCCATTGTGGGTGGTGCCATTCCTGGGCTGGTGGTCCTGGTTCTATAAGAAAGCAGGCTGAGCAAGCCATGAGGAGTAAGCCAGTAAGCAGCACCCCTCCATGGTCTCTGCATCAGCTCCTGCCTCCAGGTTCCTGCCCTGTTTGAGTTCCTGACTTGACTTCCTTCAGTGATGAACAATGCTGTGGACGTGTAAACCAAATGAACCTTTTCCTCTCTAAGTTTCTTTGGTCATGATATTTCATCACAGCAATAGAAACCCTAAGACAGTGTCTAAATAGAAACACTGTCTTAGTTAGGGTTTCTATTTCTGTGACGAGACACCATGACCACAGCAACTCTTACAAAGAAAATATTTACTTGGGGTGGCTTACAGTTCACAGGTCTAGTCCATTTTCATCATGGCAGGACATGGCAGCGTGCAGGCAGACATGGTGCTGGAGAGGTAGCTGCTACATGTTGATATGCAGGCTACAGGAAGTAGATTGTCTCACTGGGCATGGCTTGAGCATATATGAGACCTCAAAGCCTGCTTCCACAGTGACACACTTTCTCCAACAAGACCACATCTACTCCAACAAGGCCACACTTTCTAATAGTGCCACTCCCTTTGGGGGCCATTTTCTCTTAAACTATCACAGACACCCATGCTGGCCTGAAACTTACAATAACCCTCCCGCCTCTGCCTCTCAAGTAGTAGGATTACAGGTGTACACTATCATACCTAGCTGTGAATCTGCCTTTCAAAACAAGCAATTCCAGAGGGGGCATTCATTGTCTTCAGCTGTGTACCTACCAAGGGCACACTGAGATGCCCGCCAGGCTCCAGCCAATGGTTCCAAACCAACAGTCACATAGATGATTCTGGTTAAACTCAGTGGGTCTCTGTACTGGCTAGTTTTATGTCAACTTGACACAGGCTAGAATCATCAGAGAGGAAGGAGCTTCACTTGAGGAAATGCCTCCATGAGATCCAACCAACTATAAGGCATTTTCTCAATTAGTGATCAATAGGGGAGGGCCCAGCTCATTGTGGGTGGTGTCATCCCTGAGCTGGTGGTCCTGGGTTCTATAAGAAAGCAGGGTGATCAAGCTATGAGAAGTGTGGTAGTTTGAAAGAAATCTCACATATGCTCAAGATTGTGAGGTGTTTACCCACCAACCCCACAGCTCCCCAGAGTTTTCTTGAGTGTGAGCAGCAGGAAATATTAGATAGAAGGATTTATTGCGGAGAATCTTGCGGAGATAAACAGATAGAAAATAAAGGATAGCCTCGAGAGGGCCTGGAACCTTTTCCAACGGGCCCCGACTGTCTCTGCCCCAGGGTTTTTATAGAGACGCCAACGGGTGGAGCAAATGACCTCCTCCCCCAGCACAGCCAAGTGCAGACCATCTCAGACACCTGCACTCAGGCCCGTGGTCCTAATCATCCTCTATGTGGACCTGCTGGGTAAAGCCACGAGGAACCCGAGAACGGGCTCCCACACAAGATGACACCCAGTATTTCAGACCATTTCCTGTTGCCTGCAAGATGTAGGACTCTCAGCTGCTTCTCCAGCACCATGTCTGCCTGCATGTTGCCATATCCTGCCATGATGATAATGGACTGAACCTCTGAACTGTAGATGAGCCACCACAATTAAATGTTTTCCTTAATAAGAGTTGCTGTGGTCATGGTGTGTCTTCACAGCAATAGGAACAAGAAGCAAGCCAGTAAGCAGCACCCTTCACGGCCTCTGCAGCAGCTCCTGCCTCCTGGATCCTGCCCTGCTTGAGTTCCTGTGCTGACTTTCTTTGGTGATGAGCAGTGGTATGGAATAAACTCTTTGTTCCCCAACTTACCTTTTGGTCATGGTGTTTCATCACAGCAATAGAAACCTTAACAGAGACAGTCTCAAAAACGAAAACAAAACGTCCAAGAGTCAGGAATGTGGGAGCGGGGTTGCAGAGAGCAGGGGGACAGCGGACGGGGAGGGCGACTGGGGGTGGCTACAATCATCAGAATGCATATTCTACTTTATGGAATTTTCAAAGAACAAACTCAGTAATTTTTTTTTTTAACCACAGGCTATTCCATTAAGATTTCACTTAAAATACAACCTGGTTACATTTTCTCCCTTCCAAAATCCAGTCTGGAACCTGATGAAGGACCAACAAAAGTCAGCACCTTTGGTCAGGCCCTGAGGCTTTGGAAGAAGGAGGCCCATGTAGTGGCTTGAATTAGAAATGTCCCCCATGGGCTCATGTGTTTGAACACTTGGTCCCCAGTGGGTGGCGCTGTTTGGAGAGGTTATGGAGCATTTAAGATACGGAGGAAGAGTACATCACTAGGGGTGGACTTGGAGAGTTTATAGCCCTGTCCCACTTCTGTCTGTCTGTCTGTCTCTCTCTCTCTCCCCCCTTCATGTTTGTGACTGAGGAAGTGATCTCTCAGGTTCCCTCTCTGGCTGTCTATTATCATGTTTTCCTCACCATATGGACTCACCCTCTGGAACCATAAGCCAAACTAAACCTTTTCCTCTGTAAGTCACTCTCAGCCTTGGTGTTTGATCACAGCAACAGAAAAGTAACTAACAAACCCCACCTGAACCGTTCACCTCTTAAGAGGCTTGTCTGGTTTTGAGGCAGGGTCTACTTTGTAGCCTAGGCCATCATCAAACTCGTATCAATCCTGCTAAGTCCTGGCATTATGCCCATCTCCATTTTACATCACTTTTAGACAATTCTACCATCAAATGTTGCAGATTGTATTCAGGTTTGGTTTTGGTGTTTATTATTGTTGTCCTGGCTACTATCCAGATAATGTATAAAAAATGTTTAGTACAGTGTTTGACCTACAACAGTGCTCTAAGCTATTAATATAGAGGAGATCATAAGTATCATTATGGAGTTTTATGTATCACTTTAGTGTTTACATAATAATAATTAACAATGTTAATTTAAAAAAGTTAATAAAATAATATAGAAAAGTACATCAAAAGTAAGTATTACCCCATGCTCTCACACATAAGTGAATATATACAAAAAGATGGCAGAAATGTATAAACATATAATATGAATATGCATAAATGTCGCATATGTTATACATAGTACGTAATTCCTTTAATAACATATCATGGAACTCTTTGTCATAATATTTTTCATTATCTATTTTGTTTTTGAAGCATTTTCTCATTTTGTAGACTTGGATGGCCTGGAACTTACTATGTAGACCAAGGTGGCTTCAAACTCTCAGAAATCCATCTACCTCTGCCTCCAAACTGCCCACCATGCCTGGCCTCATTATCTGTTTTAATGACTACATAGTGTTCCATTTTGTACACAATTAACTACACTAATTTCTCATTCATGTACATATTTTTTTCAATTTTATAAAATTAAACATATAGTTCTTTTTGTTGTTACTTTTAAAAAAACGTTATTAGCCATATTCTATTGTGGTAAGAACAATTAATCTCAAATCTCTCCTCTCAAAAAGACTTCAAGGGTACAATATACTATGGTTGACGGTAGGTATAATGTAGTAGGTAGGTTTCTAGAATGTACTAACCTTGCTTAAGCGAAACTGCATATTCATTGATTGTTTATCCCTTACTTCAGTCCCTGGCAACTATTTTTTTTTTTAATCTTATGAAGCTGACTATTTTCCATACCTCATGCAAGTGGAATCACCATTATTTTTTTCAATCATTGGCTGATTAGCACTCCACGACAGTCATGAAAGCTGTTGCCACAATCCAAATGACAAGTGTTGCTGAGCTGGGGAGTAATCTGAGCCCTCATGCGCTGTTGGTGGGAACACAAAATGTGTGGTTGTACATATAGAAAACAGCATAGCAGTTCTTAAAAATCTAAAAAGACAAAGACCATCTGATTGATCAGCAAATACACGTCTGGGTGTTTATGTAAAAGAACTGCAATCAGGGCTGTGGAGACAGCTCAGCCAGTGAAGGGCTTGCCCCACAGTGAGTGTGAGCCCCAGGACCCACATGAAAGCCAGGCACAGTGGCATGTGTTAATAATCCTAGCACTGGGAAGGTGGAGACTTGTGGGTCCCTCGGGCTCTCTGGAAACCAACCTGATGGAATCGGTGAGGTCCCAGACAACAGAGAGACTCTGTATCATAAAACAAGATGGACAGCGGGATGACCCTAAGGTTGACCTCTGGCCTTCACAAACACTTGCATGCATGCATACGCATGCACACACACACACACACACACACACACACACACACACACACACACACACGAATGGAAATCAAGATCCTAAAGAGATATCTGCATTCTCATGTTCAACATATTCACAAAAGTCAAGCTAGGGAAACAAAACCAGTATCTATGGGCAAATAAATAAAGAAAATATGGAATACACACAATAGAATATTATTCAGTCTTTAAAAACAGAAAACCAAGTATGGTGATACACACGTGTAATTCTAGTACTAAGGAAAACTAGAAGATCTTAAATTCAAAGTTGACCTAGGCTACAGAGCAAGGACTTGTCTCAAAAAAGTAAAAAAAAAAAACCCAACAAATTCTGCAATGAATATACAAGATGAATGAACTCTGAAAACATCTTGCTAACTGAAATAGGTCAGCTTCCTTGTTTCTGATCAATTATTCAAGATAACTCCCTGGGACGAGGATTGATAGGTCTGTTCCCCACAGCATCATTTTAGAGTTTTGAGAATGAAAATAGCTGGTGAGAAGGGCACAGGTACTAAAAAAAAAGTCTCTCACATGAGACCATCCTGTGTCTCATGGTGTGTCTGTCCATCCTGGAGACGACAAGGCAGAAAATGTTCCAGCACTGAAGCAGACAGACGTGCGCACAAGCAATGTTGGCAGGAAGAAAAACATGTTGCCCCCAAGCTATTCTAGTTCCTACGACAAAACACCACACCCAAGGCAACCTATAAGAGAAAATATTTAACCTGGAGCTTGTGGTTGGAGAGAGTTAGGGTCTGTGACCACCATGGCAGCAGACAGGCATGGTGCTGGAGCAGTAGCTGAGAGCTTACATCCTTATCCACAAGTTGGAGGCAGAGAAAGCTAACTGAGAATGGACTGGGCTTTTGAAATCTCAAGGTCCACTCCCAGTGACACACCTCCTCCAACAAGGCTATACCTCCTAATCCTTCCCAAACAGTTCCACCAACTGGGGACCAAGCATTCACATGTATGAGCCTATGGGGGCCTGTCTTAGTTATATTGCTGTAAATAGATGCCATGACCATGGCAACTCTTATAAAGAAAAATATTTAATTGGGTCTGGCTTACAGTTTAGAGGTTTAGTCTATTGTCATCATGGCAGTGTGCAGGCAGACATGGTGCTGGAGAAGGAGCTGAGGGTACTACATCTGGATCCACAGGGAACAGGACAAGAGAATGAGCCACTGGGCCTGGCTTGAGCTTCTGAGATCTCAAAGCCCACCCCCCAGTAACACGCTTCTTCCAACAAAGCCACACCTACTCCAATAAGGCTACACCTCCTAATAGTTCCACTCCCTATGGGCCTATGGGGACCATTCTCATTCAAACCACCACAGGTGTGATGGCAGAAAGTGCCCCAGCACTGAGGCAGGCAGGTATGTGTACACACAAGTGATGCTGGCAGGAAGGAAAGTGTCTTGTCTTCGGGCTAGCTCCTAGGTTCATGTAGGTGGGAAAAAGACATTATACACCTGTCAGCTGGGCAGATGAAAATACGGTGGATGGATGGATGCTTGCATGCATGGATAGATGGATCACCTAACAGCCAGCCATGCTACTAAGACAAAGAGTTGGTCTCTAGAGCTTTGCTGAGAAACAGCATTCACCTGCTGGCTTCTCAAGTTAGAACCCCTGCTCTCTCTGTTCTTTCCAGTGAAAGCTAGCCCTCCGCACCAAGTCAGGTGCATCTTGCTATGCCCCTGCCCACTCTGTCACTCCAGCTCTTCTGAGTCAATTAATACCCATGCCAGATCCCCAGCTCCCTAATTTTAAACCAGGCTCTTCAGTTACATCCCACACAGGTGTTCGCCATCATTATCGTCTCCCATGGTGCCTCCTCTTTTCTGACCTTTTCCCTTTGGAAATTCTTTGAGGTCTCCTGGTGCAACCTTGAGCCCTGATTTCCTGAAACTGACTTGCAAGATGCCATTGTGTTGATACTAAGACAACCTTATGACGGTGTGGAAGTTTTCGCTCTCTTCTGGGCATATTTTCCAGGGTGCCAGAGTGGCTCCTACAGGGTCCAGGCAGCCCAACTTCCTGTGGAGTGCTTATACCAGAAAGCCAAACCGATTCTCCCTGTCAGACCCCCATCACCCCTTATTAAAATTTACACAATTGGCTTTCAGCAAATCTTACCCCATTTCCTCTACCCCTTAACATACACATGCACTTGTTGAGAAATGGCAGACAAAGCCATCGAGTGACAGCAGGGGAGGAGGGGAAGTCGCAGCAGCCTGCTTGGGCCTTCTGCGTTCTTACAGCTCTAACCTCCTCCTTCCTACCCCTCCCAACCCAGCCAGGGAAAACCAACTCTCCTCTTCGTCTCTTCTTTTCCTTCACCATTTCTAATTATAAATGTATATAGTGTGTTTGTTTGTTT
>CABHPQ010174201.1:0-37565 GCA_902168405.1 Peromyscus aztecus | reverse complement strand
ATACACAGAGAGAGAAAGAGAGAGACAGAGACAGAGCTGAGCTTATCAATACTGTTACAGTGTAATCCCATCAAATAACTTAGATTGAAATAGCACTCGTGTCTTATGTCAGTTTCATATTTAGAAGAATTCTAAGTGGTAAGTGCAGCAAGTCTTATTTTCTTCACTTTACAAATAATGTTTAGAGAGTTCAAGAGGCTTTAGAAAACCAGTATCATCCAGCAAGGGCGTGGTAGAGTCAGACTGCCTACCTTAACTGAGCTAGAAGTCCAGATTCTTTACAGACATTTCTGCACAAAACCAATACAATAAATACTGTACTTTCATCTTCTACTGGTTTTATGGCTTAAAAAATGCTTTATTTATTTAATTACTAACCTATTCCTCATTCAAAAAAAGATGTTGATATTCATGAGCTTTTCTTTGGTTTGTCTTTCTGTTGATTTTTACAATTCAACTGTACACCCGGCTGATTAAGACCTGAGCTGAAATAAGATCTCAGTTCAAATCCTAGCAGCAGAGAGCAAACTAGAACACATGATTAAAAAAAAAAAGTTAAAGAAATTTAGAACCAAAAGCCAGCAGAGGGAACTGGAAGGAATTCTTTTTTTTATTATTTTATAATTTAATTTTACATATCAGCCACAGATTCCCCTGTCCTCCCTCCTCCCACCCTCCAGCCTCCCCCCCAACCCACCCCCCATTCCCACCTCTTCCAAGGCAAGGTCTCCCCTGAGGATTCAGCTCAGCCTGGTAGATTCAGTTGAGGTAGGTCCATTCCCCTCCTCCCTACACCAAGGCTGAGCAAAATGTCTCAGCATAGACCCTAGGTTTCAAAAAGCCAGCTCATGAACTAAGGACAGGTCCTGGTCCCACTGCCTGGGGGCCTCCTAAATAGTTCAAGCTAATCAACTGTCTCACTTATCCAGAGGGCCTGATCCAGTTCCATGGGGGCTCCTCAGCTATTGGTTCACAGTTCATGTGTTTTCACTAGTTTGGCTATTCATCCCTGTGCTTTTTCCAATCATGGTCTCAATATTTCTTGCTCATATAATCCCTCCTAGTAAAGAGGACCCTAAGATACTATATTAAATGATGTAAAAGTAACCACTAAATTCATTCCATGAAAGTATGGTCACTTAGTCATTTAACTCAGTAAAGACTACTGTGATAAATTCTATTGGGTATCTATCATTTTCTAGGACCTATTTTCAATGATGGAGATGTCACAATGAAAAGAGACAAAAATTCAGGAAAGTGACCCACTTAGACACAACCACCAAACTACCACCATTATAGCTGCAAACACTAATGTGAATTTCAATGTTTAAAAAAGCAATTTTATAAGCATAATAACCAGTACACAAGGCAAGAAAGCCAAGAAAATGTGTTAGAAGTGCCAAATTCTCCTCTTTCAGGCCAGGGCTTCAACTGTTTAAAATTATGAACACATTGCCTTACAAAATACAATGGCTCTGAAATTTCAATCATTTTATAATAACTTCCTTATAAGTAATTAAAAATCTATTCTTACTAATGTACTTGAGACTTGTCACTTTAAATGCATTTCAGCCTCTTTTGCTTCTGTAGATGTAACCAACCGTCTTATTAAATAAGAAACACAGAGCCAAGGTAAAGATAAAAGCCCAAGAGGTCAGAGTTAGGAGCTTACCCGCGTGCTGCTGGCTAGCTTCTTCCGCCAAGAAACCTCTCCGAAAAAGGGAGCTACTTCCTGTGCATTTGTCCTTAAATAGAGTTCTGGTTCTTCCTTCTCATTGGTCATAAACCCAACTACGTGGCTGTCTCATCACTGCCTCTCTGTACAGACCTCCAGGTCCTCTATGGTTGGTATTGAGATTAAGGGCGTGTGTCTCCAACGCACAGAGATCTACCTAGTTCTGCTTGCTGAGTACTGGGATTAAAGGCGTGCACCACCACCGCCCTGGCTTTCCCTATGGTTTGCTAAATAACTCTGACCTCTGGACAACTTTATTTATTAACATACAAATAAAATCACATTTCAGTACAAATAGAATACCACTATATGCTTCTGTTGATTTGAAGTGAAAGAAAACTAGCATTTTTCTATTTTTGAAGCCAATCATAGTATAATCTAATATTCATGAAAGTTATTTCCTATTACTTACCTGGATTGTGTCTGGAATAATATTTGCCCTGAATAATGAAGTTTATTCTAAAAAAATCTCTATTATCCACCCCCAAATTAAGGGTGGCTTATGTTCATACATTAGCAAAATGGGGACCGGGATATAAAACTACACAAAGGGAGCACTCAACATCAGTCCATGACAGCTCAATTGCAACAGGTCTTGGGATCAGTAGAGTGTGTGATGATATAAGACATGGAGCTCCCGGAGAAGGATATTGCAGTATCAGCTCTCTATTGGGAAACGACCACACCACCCGTTGATGCCTGGAACACCGATAGTTTAGGAGGAGGTCACCTACAATATGGATGGCAGTGACAGCCCACTGTCCACTGATGATATTTGGATAGAGACAAGGGGTGGTCAAAGCAGCCAGTTCACCTAGGGAAAGGCTACACAGCTGATAGTTATGAGTGAGCTTTCCCCTCTTCATGTGTGAACCAATAATTTGTGGTATACAAGGGGCTCATTCTGTGGATCCCTACATAGCACCTGTGGGATTGGGAGAAGGGCCACTGGCCCCCATGGGACTGCCTCATGTGGGAAGATCTCTTTCATGCAAGAAAATAAAAATCTGTGACAGTCTGTCATGTAATAGACCCTAAACCTTTATCCAACCATGAATAAAGACAAGGACTTGCCTATGATGGTCTCCATGTCTTCCCTGTCTTTCCATCCTGGATGACTAAAGGGACTAGCATTGGTTCCTATGTGGAAACACATGTCAACAAATTCATCCCATTTCCAGGTGTGTATGGATTTACCTCTAGACTTGGCTAATGGTGTGGCAAGCAGATTCATCCTGCAACACTTGCAAACTGGACATACCTGGCTACCTGGAACCAAAGATGAAGGAACAAGTCCAAACTAGCCACCAAGGGTCACCTACTACAGGACCATCAGTGAACACATTGCCCAAGCTGAGGATACATTGTTCCAAATGGCCTGGGGTAGGCACTAAGTGATGTGGTGGAAATGCCTGCTGTAATGCTACACTGTATAGAACAGCACTAAAGAGACCATGCAGTGAAAAGGACAATCCCTGAATTTTGTGCTAATGCAACTGTAAATAGCATCCCATGGCAGTTGTGGAATGGATCATCCTCTACTGGAATGGCCCTAGTCTTCTAGATTTCCCCAGGATTCATGTGGATTTGTGGGTGATATGGCTGGCATACTTGCCTGGTGGATACTTACCAGGTAGAAGAACAGGACATTGCATCTATGCATCTCTCCACACTACACCAGTTACCCCACAACTGAAATACTGTGTACACACAGTGGTACCAGGAGAGGCACACTCCATGGCAGTTTTATCCTCTAGCAAGTGTTTTTGCCTGGGATAGGACCCATAAATGTATAAATAGAGGTAAATGCCCTAGCAAAACTCATTGTGTGTGCACTGATCCAGCTCCATCAGGCCATAGCCCTTCTCATGGGTGAACCCATGGAAACAAGAAGGATGATATTACAAAACAGGACGGCCCTAAATTTCCTGATTGGCCCAGGACAGAGCTTGTGTCATGTTACACATTGTTTTGTAAACATCACAGACCACCAAAAAAATAGAACAGCCACCTTATAAGAATTAAATGCTAGCCGGGCGGTGGTGGTGGTGCACGCCTTTAATCCCAGCACTTGGGAGGCAGAGCCAGGTGGATCTCTGTGAGTTCGAGGCCAGCCTGAGCTACCAAGTGAGTTCCAGGAAAGGCGCAAAGCTACACAGAGAAACCCTGTCTCAAAAAACCAAAAAAAAAAAAAAAAAAAAGAATTCAATGCTGAGGTACAGGAATCCCAGGAGAACCCCTAGAACAATGATAGACCTGTGCATCCACTAGCCTAAAGTGGCCATCCCAACGTTAGCAGATACAGTATGTTTGTTAGTCACATGTTGTTAACTATACTTTCACTGTGGGCTGTGGACCAAAGGAACATCCTTCCAGGCCCTTTCCAGTTAAGTGCCTGCTATCCAAACGGAGTAGAATGAAGGAAATAAAGGCTGTAAGAGCCAGATCAGGTTTAGACAACGTGGCACCAATGTAACTATCCAGAATAATTCATCTAAGAAGGCAGCTACAGCACATCCAGGGAACCAAGAATTATCAATGAATATAACTATTATGTTACTCATTACACACCTAGTCCTGCCAAGATGCCACTTTTGTGTGAGTTTGTATAAATGTCCTTGAGACCTTCTGCTGGGTGCATGGAGGTCCTTGTGCCAATGTATCACTAGAGAAACCAGGATTGTTAAGCACAAGATTGTCCTCACAAAAGGAAGGACATACAATATGTTTTTCCACCCAGAAAGCTGGAAATTAGAGGTGATTAATAGCCTGGCAATCTGCATTATCTGTTGGGCCAGGCCATATCAAGCTTTCACAATCAGGACCAAGATGGCTAATAGTGTAAATGACCCTTACATCATCTGTATAGCCAGAGACTCCCCAAAACTCCCACAACTAGGACCAGACATGGCTAACAGCCCAAATGACCTCTATGATATCTGTATGACTGAGACCATGCCAGATCTTTCCTTAAGCTAATCCAGGTAACCTATCTCCAGAACCCATCTTCTTGGAAGAAATCATTTGTACTATGAGTCAAATTTTGATGTGATTATGCCTCCTTGTGTACCAGGGATTGCATTACACCAGGAATTTTTTTTCCAAATTGTACTGTGTTTAAATATGCTGGCAATAAGTTGTCTTGGCATGAGACCCATTGATCCATTTCAACTGAACTGAGTTTTCATTCTTACATCTTCATAACTCATTTTCCTGCCTGCTATGACTCCTGCAGGGACCCCCTCAACCTTTGCTTAGAGTAAGTTATTCCACATCTGTCTGGGGCTCCACACATCTTAATTTCCCTGTCCCTTCAGACCCTCTGTCCTTAGCTCCAGATCTCAGACTCATTACCGGGTAATAATACTCAAAAGGCCCATCATGAGTGACCTATTGCTACCAGCCAGGGTTCACTTCATAAAACTACCATAACCTCTCAAAGCAGTAGAACCAGGTGGGGACCAGGTATTCAAACATAGGAACTTGGGGGAGGGCATTTTATACTGAAAATGTAACAGCCATCCAATTTCTTCTCATGAAATGAAATTATCAACCCTGGCCCTTTTACCTTCTCTCCCACACCAAATTCAGCCATATAGAAGCAGAACTGCTACATAACATGCACAGTTAAAAGTAATAGAATTAATAGAGTGATTTTAAGAGAATTAAGAGTGCTGCTCTAGTACATGGCCCATTGCAACCAGTATCCATCTTGACCCATTTGTTGTACAGGACAGCCTTTCCACATTACCCCATCATCTGCAGTGAAGTCTCTCTCTACCTTTCAAATAGAGCTACTGTCTTCACACTCAATAAAATTCTACCTGACCAGGAAATTCAGTAGCACCCATCAACAGATCATGGCCAGGTCAAGTTATCTGATATGTCTTTGAAAATATGTATCCATTGTGATATAAAGCTATTGAGTGAAAAATTGTAAATGATGATGAAATGGTGATTGCTAATTTAAAACTGATTAACCCTCAGATTGTCGGAAATGATGGCACAGTACTGTGTGTGGTTTGTACCTTCCTCTAGGGTGGCCATTTTTATCCCTGCATTTTATGATTAACCATTCATTGTTAATCACAATTCAATTGTATTTGTTTATATTACAAAAGTCTGTCAGAAGCTTAAATTTAAATTAGTTTTCAAAATTCCCTTTTATCTTTGATTCCCTCACAACACTTTGTGATATTGGTTTCAAAGAACCATAAGGCAGGGCTGAGAGAAAAATGGATGTAGAGATAAAAATGGCCTGCATACTGTTTTTGCAAACTGATCCCTTTTGTGCATAATTTCTCTTCTTTTGTCTTTTTGTATAATGCACAGAAAAAGTAAGAGCTCAAATAGTAAAAAAAAAAAAAAATCCCATACATTGATAAACAAATCTCTGCTTTTAGCTGCCCTTACATCATCTACTGTGGGTTATAGCCAGTTTCTATGAATATTAACATTCTGTGCACATATGAGTATACATATGTGTGTACACACACTAGAATATATGCCCCTTTTCCCTGATATGATGGTAATGGTCTATACACATTGTTCTTCATCTTGCTTTTTTCCTTTACATGCAGCCTGGGGATCAAGTCCTGTCAGTATGCGTCTGCATCATTGTGTTTAGAAGAATAGTCTCAGTGAAGCTTTGTTATAACTGGCTTAGAGCACTGATGTCCAACCTTTTGCCTTCTTGTCTTGGGCAATATATTAAATACATGAACGCTAAGGAAAGCTGGTGAGGAAAATTCTCTGCATGACTTTGTGAAGTTTATCACCACAAATAAAAAGACGTACACAATAGCCCTGATAATGTAACACCTTGTCCTTTAAATCACTGAGCAGATCTCAAGTTTGTGATCATTAATAAAGAAAGTGAATATTACTAAGTACTAAATTTTCATTTTTATATTTTTACTATAAAATAAGGAGAACAACATAAAACTAGTGGGATATTGGACATTTTGATTGAGAAACTCAAGCATCACTGTTTAGGATCTCTGAGGCAGTTAAAATCCTCAAGGTGCTCATCAGATATTTTAGTTCCAATTTTCATCTCAGTGTCCTTTAATTTTGAAAATAGTCGCTCATAGGTGTAGGTGCTGACACAAAGTGACATGAATAGGGCATGGTTGTGAAGTGAAGGAAATTTGTCTCTGGGAAGATACGACCTGTAAAGTTCAGTAAAGTGTCATGAGCAGTTTTGTTTGTTTGTGTGTTTGAAGTTTCTGTCAGACTAGAATGCATTCCACCTAAAAGCGGGCAGGAAACACACTTAGCTAGACTGAAAGTACAGTCACAATTATACCAAAATATTATTTTCCTGGAAATCTTGAAATCTGTTTTCAAATTCAAAAAATAAAACCACTTTTTTTTTTCTGCTGATAAGACTGGGTTTAGCCAGTGTGTCAAAATTTTTTGGCATAAAACTATTTGCCTAATTTGAAATTTTCATAATCTGTTTCGTTTGGTATGCTGGTATGATATGAAACATGGTTGGTTTTCACCTTGACACATATGAACTAGTTTAAATGAGAAGATAAATCTACTAAAAATGCTAAGTTTCTGTCAACCAGTTTTCACCACCAAGTTCTGACACAAATGACTTCATGTCATGTCACAGATCATAAAACATTTTCAGCATTTGGTCTTGAAGCAGGCACCTTACTTCTGAAGAGTAAATTGTGTTGCCATAGTCAACACTTTTAAGGGGATCCTGGGATGATGGTCATTGGCTCTTACGAGATCCAGTCTTGATGGCAGTTTCCATGGACTTGTTCACTTTCCATTCTTTTTTGCATTAAATTCATTCTTGGTGAAAGAAGCTGAAAGCCATGACCATTTAAACATCTTTCCTCAGGACCAAACTCAAACTCTTATGCCAAAGAAGTCCATGTGAGCATATTACCTCCTTTAAAGATGGGTAACAAGTAACCAACCCCAAGATTCTGCTTTAGTGAGTTTGAGTAAGAGAATCCAGGGGATGTACATTTACAAAATAAGCTTAAAAATTAATTAATGAAAATGAACAAAGAAATAAAGTGAGAGAGTAGCACACAAATAAGGTGTAGCTTGAGTTTATGTTCTGAGACACTAGGTCTACTGTATCCCATCTGCAGGGAGGTGGAAAGCCTCTCTTGTGGACACACACTGGTGCATGCTGCTACATACAAGGAAGAGTCCTTCCTCCCAGAGCACACATTCTGATCATAAAAAACAAAATCAAGTTGACTCTAGGAGTGCAATTTCATATCAAGATAAGGCAACACTTCATTGAAAGAGTCTAAATTTTCCATTCCTCTGAGTTATTTCACAAATTCCTATGACAACTACTTGGAAGATTTCTGAGTAGCATCTTTCTTTCAAGCATTACTTCTTAGCTCTTCACAGTTATTTTTCTCACATTTTCTCAGCACTCACATATCTGCATACTTTGAACCATCCTGCACTTTGGGTGACATTTCCAAGAGAGACTGTTCACATGTATGCAGTGTGGATCCGACAGGAAGAGTCAATGGAATTAGAACACAGAAAGGGACAGAAGGTGATGAGGACTTCCTGTGTCGTGCACCAACAGCATCTTGCTATCAAAGTAATGGAATGGGAGTATGTATGATTTTGGAGCCAGCGCAATCTTCTGGAGGGGCAAATGGGAAGGAACTAAATGAACATTACATCTACTAATAAATATAAATAGCAGCAGCATACTCGTGCCTGTCACGATTGGATGCATAAGTTTTCCACATTCAAACGTTTTAATCTCCTTAGATTTATTCTTTTATATGCATGAGTGTTTTGTCTGCTAGTGTGTCTGTGTACCACTTGTGTGCAGTGCCCTTGGAGTCAGAAGAGTCATCAGATCCTCTGAAGTTACAGACAGTTGTGAGCCACCGTGTGGTGCTGGGAACCAAACCCAAGTCCTCTGGAAGAGAAGCAGGAACTCTAACCACTGAGCCATGTCGCCAGCCCCCTCTGTATAACTATGTTGTCTGGACTTGTTAGTAGTGGAAGCCTCTGACAGATGTCACTTAAGTAGAAATTACAAATCTCTATTCTAAGTCCCAGATTTCACCAATTTTGAAGTGATAGAAAGTTCAGAAGAAATTGTAATTTGCATGTACAAGTGCTGCTGAGAATGTGGACTATAACAAAACATCACAATAAAGTCCAGGAGGAACTGAAAGAATGAGACTATCCTGTTCCCAGACAAGTAAGGAAAGGCTTTACCTGGCTAAGGAGAACGACACATGGCAGAAACACCAGAGAGTCCGTAGCTGGCCAGTGTTTCAGTTCAGACTGTGGCAGTCTTTCCTAAGCACTCTGCAGCCAGGGGAATCCTGACGAAGAATGAGGTGTTCTATTTTGTTTTGTTCATTTTCTAAAAACAGGCATAGCTCTCCTCAGGTACTGCTGTGGGGATTAAGCTCAATAATACATGTAAATGACTTATTCACATGAGGGATTAAACAAATGTAGCCACGGTAATCAAGGTAGACCTCTGTGGGGAAGTGGTGCACGTATCCATGTTGTGTAATGCTTCTCACACACAGCCCAGGGCTTATTCAGAAGATGAATTTTCAGACACCTTGTTCACCATTTTATTCTTTTCTGGCCAGCACCAGCATGCTGCTCTTAAAACCTAAGATTAGGGGGGTACGTTGGGGGGGAGGGCTGGGGAGAAGTGAGGGAGGAGGGAAGAGAGGAGGATCTGTAATTGGTATGTAAAACAAATAAAAAATTCTTAATAAAAAATGCTTAAGATTAAGTAGAATATACTAAATGAGACAGGAGAGAGATACAGAGAGAAAAGAAGAGAAGGAAGAGACGGAGGAGGAAAATGTGGAGGAGGGGAGAGGAGAGAAGCAGAAGAAAAAGCATAAATCAATTTTCTCTTCAGCGTACATTTGCTTACAAGATACTCTTGAGAAAACCACTAAACTATGAGACCTATTCATATTTTCCAATAGGGTTAAAAAATAACCAAATTTTTAGGTCTTTAAAAAACAAAGAGAAGCTAAGTATAGCCTCAAATATTAGGATAAAAGTATACTGATCTATGATATTATGAATAAAAAAAAATCCAAACACTCCACATTGTGTTAGCCCAGGAGAGATAAGCACTGTTGCATCTAACTTGACGGAAATGAAAACCCCAGCTCCTGAAATCTGCCCTTGCATCTAAGCGGAGTTGCTGGTTGAGAAGGTCAGTCTCCAGGCTTGTACCCTCTGCAGAGCCCTCAGACTCCAAAGATGTCTCTGTCTCTGTTGCATGGTTTCATTATTGATGAGAACCTGAGTTCCCAGCCAGAGAACAGGAGGAACAGGCTTGAGGAATCCCAGTGGGACTTAGCTCAGGTATTGTCACAAAACCAGTCAAGATACTGACCTGAGCTGTTGGCATCTCAAGCCTTAACCAGGGAAGACCCATTCCTGAACTCCCTGGGATGTAGCCATGCCTTGGCTCCTCTCTGACTCTCAGCCAGAGGCCTTCCTCAGTTCCTACCACATGAGCCTCTCTTTGGAGATGATTACAACATGGAGACTTGCTCCTATCAGAGAGAAAAGAGGAAGGTCAGCAAGAAGGAAGCCAGCTTTTTGTGACCCAATCTCAGGGAACAACACTTCAACTCAACTCTATCAGCTCAAATCAAGTCATTGAGTAGAGACCACCTTCAGAGGGAGGAAATAACATGAGTGATGAGTGCTGGGAGGCCAGGATCTATGGGACATGTTATAGGCTCCCTACTGTGGCTTCACTGATGATGTCTCTAATGGCATTTAAGACTCAAATCACCTAGGCCCAAAAGACCAAGTTAAAAACATCAATCATCACTTCCTGAAGATGTAGTGAGGAGGGTGATAAACTACAGGAACATTAGAAGGAAGCCCAAAGACAGAATAAAAAGGTCTCATTGTTCCTGGGTTTCTTATTGTCATTTGTTTGCCCAAAAATGCATCATTGTCTCTATGGAAAACTGAAATAACTCCATCAATTCAGTATAACCACGAATATCTCCACCCCAAACAAGAACTAGATGAGTGCCAGGAGGGGTGAAAAGAAGACGCAATGATCCTCCCAGTTCTAGAAAAACAAAGGCAATACAATGTGTGATGACCTAACTTGACTGGGCATGTTTTCTTTTCAGTTGTCCAAACCATAAAACTTATAACCTTAAGCATACTATAAGATGTGCACAACATCCAAATGAAAGCTATCCATTCAATAATCATCTATGCCTGGTTAATATTTCATTACAGTACCAAATGTGAGAGATCTAAGGCATCCCTAGCTGGCTGCCTTGGGACCATGCATTTGAAATGGCATGGATGGATATCCAGTGTCTGTCAGGCTTGGTTTGCAGAAACTCACATTTCACTGTGAAGATTAATAATGTATCATACAGATGGATTCTGAAAGGCAATTTGTTTAAGATTTTTAAGAGTGCACTACTACTTGTACCAGCATTTCTAAAGAAAAAAAATTGGAAATACCTAAATATTTTATAAAAAACAAAGTTCACCAAAGAATCCATTATTCTAATTTACAGCATTTATTTACCAATGTGGCAATGGTAGCCTCAACTTGAGATTCTAAATGTCTTGCATCGTTAACACAGTGGCCACTGCAGGCACTGAGGAGATAGTCCCAGAGCAGGAGGCAGAAGCAGCCATGCTGCCTGGACAACTTCCTTCTCACAGTCACTGTTGCACACGCTCCCTGGCAGAACAATTGGCCTGCGCGCTGACCTGTCTAGAATGCCACAATTAACTGAGACTGAACAAATGTTGAGACAAAAGCAAAACAAAACTCATCTGGTATTCAATATAATGTCTGTATTCCTCCATATCCACACTCAACCCTATTTGAGGAACTTGATTTTTAACCCTCAGACTCTGAAATTTATCTTTCCCTCCATGTCAGCATTTACTCTCAAAAGTTTGGAATGTCATACTAGAGAAATGGATGGTTCCAACCAGTGATCACTTAGGAGTACATGGGAATCTGTCTCAGTACATCACTTAAGAGTGAGTGGACAATCTTTTCACTCTGCAAAGCTAGGTTCCAATGGAAACACATCAGGCAAGACCGTGATCATAAAACAAACTGATTCTATTTTCATTTTGAAAATACTATAAGCTTCAAGGACTCATTCAAAGGTTAGTTGACACTACTCCTTTGGTCATGGCAGGGCAGCCCAAGTTGTTGATGGAACAATAGAGTCACACAGAGGGATGGATGACATACCAGTCAGGTACTAACTGAACCCAGCCTCTCTGATTTTCCCACACTAAGTTTTTCGTAACCCCAAGAAGCTCCTAGTTTTCAAATTTAGAAATTCTCAAAGCTTCCTTTCTCTGGGTTATCTGAGCAAATAACACAGCAGAATGCAGCACAATTGGAATCTGCAGTTGACTTGGGACTTTATCGTCACCCCACAAAGCACACTTCAGGTTCCTCCAGAAGTTTCCAGTCCTATAGAGAAGTGCTATAGAGAAGTGTCTTTTTCCATGATAGCAGAAGCTGGCTGGAAAAGCAGTGTGTCTTTCAACCTTCCATCATTGATTGAAATGCTACTGTGATGGGACCTGCATACAGGAAAAGAACTCTAGAGTCAGTGGATCTCAGAAGGAATCCCCTGTCTTGGTGGCTCTCTCTCCATCTGACAGCAACAGGGAGTTCCTTGAACTTCCCACTCACTTGGCAGGATGCACCTGGTGTGTTGTGATGTTGTGGGTGTTTTATTTGAGGCGATGAAGGGGAAGAAACAGTCTATGGCCAAATAGTAATGAAATATGAATGTATGTGTGAGACTGTCACATCACACACCCTCCATCTACCCACAGAAAACCTTGTTCTGAAACTGTGGACTCACCAAGCTCAGATAAGTGTACACTGCTTCTTAATACAAATTTTGAAAGTTCCCACAATGAATTTTGGAGGGGTCTCCTGCTACAATGACTGGGAATTTCCATGTGTATAATTGTAAATACACCTGTAAAGGTAGCCATAACTTTTAGCACAATATTAGGAAGAATATTAATTCTCATGAGAAATTCAAGAATCCCACATCTTACTTTTTGCACGATGATGTAATACTTAACAAACCCAGTGATTTTGAATTGCATTTAGGGTAAGTCTTAATGTTTTCTATTTATGCAAATTTACCTGTTTAAAAGCCACCAAAAGGGCTGTGGATGTAGCTTAGTAGAGTACTTGCCACAAGGCCACAGCATTCACAAGGCTGTGGGTTTGATCCCCAGCACCACATAAAACTGACATGGTAGCACATCCCTGTAAATCTCAACACTTGAAAGATGGAGGCAGGGAGAGCAGAAGTTAGACTGAGATGTCCTTGTCATCCTTTAAGCCACCAGGGACCTCCTTAGAGTAGATTCATTTTAAAGGATTAGAACTTTCGGCAAAGTAAATATTAAAAATTCCCCTTGCTTACGCCATATCATCCCTTCACTTAAACCAACAACAACAGTAAAGTAATGACATAGTTTCACTGATGTTTCTCTTCCTCCATCCACCAACTGCTGTCCAGAGTGATACTATCTACATGCCAGAGAGGGAAGAAGCTTGGAAGCCAGGAGGAGAAGACAGAAGCCATAATGCGGCCCAGAGCAGGGGCAGGAAGGAGGTAGAGGCTGAGGCCTCCACAGTTACAGACCTGCAGACCTTAGACCTCTACCTTTTCAGTGGGAGACTCCTAGGAAAGTTTAGATGTTTTCAGGACAAGTAGAAAACATTTTCTAAGCCTGTAGAAATGATTAAAATCAGTTATGCCTGGCAAGTGGGTTCTGGTTTTTTGTTTTCAATTTCCATTAGTTTGTTTTTTGTTTGTTTGTTTTGTTTTTCGAGACAGGGTTGCTCTGTAGCTTTGGAGCCTGTCCTGGAACTCGCTTTGTAGACCAGGCCTCGAACTCACAGAGATCCGCCTGCCTCTGCCTCCCGAATTCTGGGATTAAAGGCGTGCGCCACCACCACCCAGCTATTTCCATTAGTTTAAAAGCAGCAGCTGAGCTGGCTCTGAGCCAGACTTGAAGCACCTTTTCTTCCCACCTGTGTGAGAAAGCATGTTTCAGTTCTCCATCAATGAAACATGCTCAAGGATTAAACAAGTTGATATTTGAAATATCTACAAGGGAGTCTGTGGCTAAAAAGCCCTCATAAAGCAGGATAGTTTACTATGAATGATTTATACTATGGATTCTTTTTTTTTTTGCTATTTTTTTCATGAGCATTCATATATAGTGAGCGAATATATGGTGGGGTATGGGAGAGAGAAGCAGAATGGTTCATGTCTTATGGAGAGAGTCAGATCTGAAATGATGAAGGCATCGAGGAAAAGGTTCATGTGTGACGCCTGTGCCTGCTTGCTACCTGGGGCCATGGTGATGTCCAGACCTGGGCTGCTGCCAAGGGCTTTGTCTAGGTCCATGGCCCTGCTGCAGCTACGGTCTGCATTTATGTCTGTGGCCCCTGTTACTACTGAAGACTGAGGATGCTCAAGGTCTGGGCCACCACATGTGGCCATGTTGGTACCTTAGAGCCATGCTACCACAGGGGCCATCCCAATCTGAGTGGCCTGCACTGCTATCCAGAGCCATGAAGACATCTGGGCTGGGCTGCAGCAGAGGGCTGTGTTTGTACATGTGGTCCCACTGCAGCCAAGGTCTATGTTGATGTCCATGGCACCTGTTATCACCAAAGCCTGTGCTGATGCTCAGGCTCTGGGCCACCACCTGGTGTAGAAGTAACCAACCGTCTTATTGAATAAGAAACACAGAGCCGATTCAGAGAAGAACGCCAAGAGGTCAGAGCTAAGAGCCTTACTTACCCTTCCTGCTCCAGCGATCCTCTACAGCCAAGAGAGAGCTACTTCTTGTGTGTTTGTCTTTAAATAGACTTTCTGTTCTGCCTTCTCATTGGTTGTAAATCCAACCACATGACCATCTCGTCACTGCCTGTTTGTAGGTCACTCCAGGTCTTCTATGGTTGGTACTGAGATTAAAGGTGTGTGTCTCCAATGCTGGCTGTATCCTTGACCACACAGAGATCTACCTAGCTCTGCCTACCAAGTGCTGGGATTAAAGGCGTGCACCACCACCGCCCTGGCTTTCGCTATGGCTTTATTTATTAACATACAAATAAAATCACATTTCAGTACAAATAAAATACCACTATAACCTGGGGCCATGTTGATGTCTGAGGGACACCCTGTAACCGGGGCAATACTGATCTGAGTGGTTTCCACTGCCACCTGGGGCCGTGGTAACATCCAGCCCGGGCTGCTGGTGAGGACCATGTCTGGGTCCGTGGTCCTGCCACAGCCAGAGTCTATGTTGATATCCATGGCCCGTGTTGCCACCAAGGATCAGAGGGATGCCCAGGTTCTGGGCCACCACCTGTGGCCCTGTTGGGGTCTGAGGGACATGCTGCTGCCAGGGTCATGCCAATCTGAATGGCCTGTGCTGCCATCCGGGGCCATAGTATCATCCTGGACTGAACTGTCCCTGGGGACCATGTCTGGGTCCATAATCCTGCTGCAGCTGGGTTCTGTGTTGATGTATGTCCATTGCCTGTGTTACTATGGGGGCCCATGTGAACCATGTGCTGAAGCATGTTTTGAACCATGCGTTGAGGTATGAGGGCCATGCTGGGCTGGCCCCATGCCTTACTGGCCTGGGGAGAGCTAAAGGTACTTCTCCCCAGAGAGCTGACTCGGCCCCTTGCCAACCCTGGGATAGCAGGCCTTGATCATCCTGCATGGGAGAGCTGGTTCTGTCCCTCACCTGATGGGGGTGGTCCCAACAGCCTGGACTGACCAACTCAGATACCACCCAGGCACACATCCAGGTCTTTGAGTTGGCCCACCCCAACATCTACCTCATCTGTGACCTAAAGGAGTACGTGAAGGGACTGGTCCTGCTGAACCATAGCCACAGGATAATCTCCATGGTTCTGTGTAACAGCAGGATATCCAAGAGGAGTTTCCGTGAAGGTCTAGTACTGATGGTGTACCAGAAGCCAGAGGCCTTGAACCTGACCAACAACATATTACACAATGAATGTTTGCAAGTAAAGCTGTTTGAACAAGGGTTTACTTCATGCCACTAAGACAAATGAAGAGGTGGTGGAGAGGAGGGAAAAATGGAGGAGTGAAGTATTTTTGTTTGCTTTTTGTTTGTTTTTGCTATTTTGGTGGGTTTTTTGTTTGGTTGGTTTTTTAGCTAATTATTTTTTATTTTTACTTTGTTTTTATTATTTCTCTGTAAATTTTCCTTTGAGGGAAGACACTACAAGGATGAAGGGTGGATACAAAGGGACTGGGAAATGAGTGGGATTGGGGTGCATGATGTGAGATTCCCAAAGAATAAAAAAATTATGTTTAAAAAATTTTTCACACAATGTATTTTGACTGTCTTCTTCCCCTCCCCCACCTCCTCTCAGATCCTTCCCGTCTCCTACCCACCCAACTTCATGTTCTTTCTCTTTCAAAATAAATGAAAATCTAAACAAACAGAAAAGTAAGACAAAAAATACACAATGAAACAAAAGGCTACACAATAAAACCACAGTCCATTTTGAGTTGTCCAACTACTTCTGGGCTTGGATCTTGCCCTTGAGTGTGGTTGATATACCCACACTCCATTAGAGAAAATCTCCCTCGCCAAGAATGTGTCATATCTTGTTGAGTCATTGTTCAAAGAGATCCTATAGACCACTTCCCCCACCCCACCCCCACCCCCAAAAAATCATAGGCTATTGCCAAGGATAATGGTTCCTCTCCACAACCTACCTGATGGACAGGCCCTATGACTAAAGATACCACTTACTTATATGGTCAAACATGGAGAAACTGAATTGGAGCCCAACTAGAGGCCTTACCCGTGTTGACTAGCATTCATGGTGCTAGAAGGTACACTCTGCGTGCTATCAGGGGAGAAAAGTAATCATTAATACCACCCAGCTACAAATACTACAAATAACAGCAACCTGTCTCCAAACTATACTGGTGCAATAGTTGTCATATTTACTGCTGGGAGAATGGACCACAAATATGCAATGAAACCCACTTTAAGAGTTTATTGATAGGGGATGAGGGAAAAGGAAAAAGGCAGAGTGGGTGCACAGGCCTGTCTGGAAGAAACGTAGTGGAAGAGAACGTGGGATGGCGGGTCTGCTTTTAAAGGTAGCTCAGTGAATGAGGCTTATGTAGCCACGCCACACATGTGCATAGATGACGTCGCCACATTGTGTACGCACATAGATTACACAGGACATAAGGCCCTGGGGTGACTAGGCATTTTGCCTGATGGCACATGGCAGTTGTGGGACACCCCGCTACCAAGTGGCTAGAGGATACCAAAAATGCTAGCACCTGAGGTGACTAAGCATTTTGCCTGAAGGCTGACGGGGTGTGCACAGTCGTGGGATCCCAGAAGTGGCTGGAGGATGCCAGGAATGATAACAGTAGTGGTACAAATGTTATGGGAGACACCAACCACTTTTTCAAATTGACTGAGGGCCTGCTCCGTGAGATGGAGCACTACTAATACGGCCAAGAACCTGAGACAAGATAGGCCTGGAGCCCTAGAGGAAAACCTACTATTATTATTCTGCTAAAGGAACACAGCAATGATATGACTACAAATGACGTTTCTGTGCCCATAGATCAGTGCATTATGCCTCATCAGAGAACTTGTTTGTGAAGTAGATAGCAATTAACCCGGAGATGATAACTGATTCACAACTGGACAAGGTGCAGCGAGTGAGGAACTTTGGAGCACTCAGTACTAAATCTTCTCCTGAAGTTTCAAGCCTTTCCCCTCAAGTATCAGGGATCTATGAGAAAGAAGAGAAAGAAATATTCTGAGAGTCAGAGGTGGTGGATGATTCCAAGGAAACAGCATCTTCCAGATATAACAGGACTGATACATATATGAACACACAGAAACCATGAAGCACATACCAGACTTACATGGGTTTAAATAATACAATAATAAATAAATAAATAAATAAATAAACTTATAAAGTTTATTGACAAAGAACTACATAGATGCTATGCAAAAAATGCACACATTGTAAGGACAGCCCCTCCTATAGTGCACAAAGCAGGAAATGCTTTGCATGATTTGCCAAAATAAAATTAGTTTAAAATAAGCAAATAGTGAGTCTATTTCACAATCGAGTCTTGTAGCACAGTTCTGCTTCAAAGAGGAGCATATACTGCATTTCCGCATCCTCTCAGAATCACCACAGCCTTCTGAATCATGGATGAAAAAAAACATAAATGTTGTCAATAACCACATATCTGCCTTGCTGGTGAGTTTAATGCATGTTTCTTTAATGTTCAACTTTGTCTCATGACGTCAGAAACTTCAAAGAACCCTCTGGAATCATTGTGGGCCAGAATTAGCCATTACTCACAGGGGACATTGGAGCTAAGCTCTCCTGGCTCTAAGAGAATTTTGACAACCACAGGCTTTGCCCATCAACCTATTACCATCATTTTAAAGGGATGTTTCAACGTTATTTCTTTCAGATGCAGCCCTTTGACTAGGTGATGGCTTTCCACATTTGCTGCCTGATATCCGTGGATTCTTCCAGTTCCTAGAACAAAAGATCTGGTGACTTTAGTCGGGATTCATGGGCTGGAGAAATGAGCATGGACATGAGGAACACAATGGAGGGTTTGCTTACATAACGCTAAGGATTAATCACCATGGTGGGAGTACACTATGGAATCCATGCCATCTGTAAATGATCCCATGAGATAGAAGCTGCACATCATGCTATGCAATGTGTATTGTGTCAACACAGAGTCTATTTTGGGAGAGCGTCCTGAGACGCTTCCCAGATATTTAGCTGCAATAAGCCCCTTATAGATTTGTTGTGGATCCAGAAAACTGGAACTGGGAATATTTTATTAGAGGCCATGGTGGGCTGGTGGAAGAAACACTAGAAAACATGAGCTTGTATCTGATCTCCATCGAATGGTGGAGACACTGAGCAGGCTTTTTACCCACTGAAGCCTCATTCTCCTTATCTGTAAGGAACTATCTGGATATATCTATGCCAGGGTAATGGACTCTGGCCAGGTCCATTCCAAGGTTCCTAGACAATCGCCTCGAGCTACTTTGGCCGGTTGCTTATAAAGGCAAACCCACAAGGCTTCATCCAATGGGGGCAAGCATACATTTTGATTTACTTCCTGCCTGTGTACCTCCTGCCTGCATGGGATCAAGCACATCTGGTGCAGTTGGGTCAACCAAACTTGTTTAGGGAAGTGAAAACAAATGGCTTATTATCTTATATGAACAACAGCCACCAGCACCTCAGGAAGTACCTCTCCTTGGGCAAGGGGCTTGCAGGCTAGAGGTGTTTTTTGTTTTATGAATCTCTTAGACACAGTAATTAAAACTGAAAACATAACTCTGGCTCTCATGTTTTCCTTGGGCTTTCAGACCCTAGTCCCTGCTTCTAGATTGTAATTGATTGCTTAGGGAAACAGTCTGCAGAATTAATAAATGAATTTAAAGTCCGTGGTTCTCACTTATCTGACCACTCTGTGTACACATCTCTAAAACTATCATGAGACAGAGAGGACAGCATTCTCAAAAGCCACTAGGATTCCTGGAAGAAAATTATCCTCCTGAGCTGTGGAGACAGCCAATGCCTGGGAGATGACAACACAGTGCTGGCCCACGATATCTAGTCAGGAAGGGGAACACACAAAAGAACACCTCAGGTTTAAAGGGGAAGCTTAAGAAGCAGCCTGTAGCATGAATCCTAATGGGTCTTAATAAAAGCCTGGAGCCAGGTATTGGGGTAAATGCTGAAAGATCAGAGAGAGATAATGGAGCTAGCCACTAGAGAGATTTCTTAACTCTACCAAATCCTCAGACCAAAAGGGACAGAGCTCCTGTCTCCTCCCCTCTTAGATTCCTCTCTCCGCCCAGCCATATCACTTCCTGTCTTCACCTCCCTAGTGCTAGGATCAAAGGTGTGTGCCACCATTGCCTGGCTGTTTCTCTTTTAGACTGGATCAATCTTGTGTAGCCCAGGGTGGCCTTGAACTCACAGAGATCTGTCTGCCTCTGCCTTCCAAGTGCTGCAATTAAAGGTATGTGCCACCACTGCCTTTATGGCTAGCTAGTGGCTTAGCTCTGCACTCTGATCTTCAGGCAAGCTTTATTTGTTAGAACACAAAAAAATATCACCACAGCAGCCCACATTTTATCTGAACTTACATTTTTCTCCTTCCCCTTTTCTTTTTAGAAACAAGAGTGAATAAAAAGCTAGAGATAATCAAGTGTCTATCCCTAAGAAATAATTTTATGCTGCATTATTCATAGTTAGAGGCACACTATAATGCAGATATACCTAGAAGTTTACTTTTTGTGCAATTCAGATTGGCCAGAGTATATGGAGAATGAAAAAGCTTAGACTAAGGGTTATCTAAAGCAACAACACAGAGGGGTTTACCTCTTAGTCTGTTCCATGGTGTGTGTTTGCTTTTATCATACTCTGCTGCTGCTTCTGAGAACAGTGGTTATTTAAGACGGCTCTCTCAAGCCAGTCCTAGCTGTAGTACGGAAACTTAAGAGTTTATTGCAAATGGCCGGACGCTAGGAACAACAAAGGCACTTCGATGGCGGTTGGACTGTCTCCCTCCAGTATTTATTCTTGTGTTCTGTGTGTTTTTTTTTTTTTTTTTTACAATTCTAATCACAAAAATTACAGGCTTTCTTTCGTTTGAGTTCCTGCTGGGCCAGCGCACTATCTGTGAGCTTTGGAAGAGAGCCTTGGACAAGCACAAATGCAACACTTTCAAATAATTCAAACGTGAGTGCTTTCATTTTTAAATGTCTGCTCGTTATTGATTATTATCTTACAAAACCCGTTACAAAGGCTTGGGCTTCAGCTTTTACAAAACAAGTTCAAAAAGAGAAGGTTCCAGCCTGCAGGAATTTATACCTCATACAATCGAATGGATTCAGGTCAGAGTCATCTCAGGAAACAAGTTTTGAAAAATCACAGATATGAAATTCTTTGTGTAAATTATGAAAGTCTAAGGCCGTGCCTTCTAGAGCATAGGCAGGTAGGCTGACCATTCACAGAGACTGGAGCAGAGAGAAGATGCCCATGCCTCCAGCCCTCTTTTTCTGTATCAAATATTTGCTATTCAGCTCTATATTTGGCCTGTAGACATGAAAGCAAGTATAAGTCCTGACTCTGGTATATTACTATGTATAACTTGCATATAAATGTAATAACATATATAAATGCATGGAATGCAACCTGGAACATGCTTCTGAATATTAAACGCTGAAAACAGCAGATGCTTGTTCTTAGGGCATCTTTATGAGAGTTTTTACTGTCCTCTCCTATAGTCTTTAAAACAAATAGCAGGATGAAAAGAGTGTGAACTTTTCATAATTAAGCAGAAACTCCACATACACAAGGATGACAGCAAAAAAAACAAAAACAAAAACAATCGAGGGAGAAGATAGGTAACAGCAATTTTAGTCCCTATTTACAACTGGTCCCCTTGCCTGTACAACAGAGACATTGGCAGCCATGTTTGCCAAATCCCTAGTACCTGAAAAAATGGTTCAGCCAAATAATGGCTCAGTAATCAACTGGTAAGAAGTTGGGAAAGAGAAGATAGATTTTCTGATCTATGCAGGCTACAAGGTTTGATACTTAGCCCTGTTAGGATAAGCATGCCTGTGAGCTTGTAGCTCTCAAAGCTATAATAACATGTAGATATTGTACTCCCAGAGAGGTCCCAAGTTCTTGTCCTAGAACAAGGAACTGGATAGAAACATGGCTAGAAGTGTTATGCCCAGATTGCAGGGACCCCCTCAAAGACCACCACGGTGACCAAATTCATATGTAAAAGCAAAGAGATTTTATTCAAGATCGAGCTTGGGCTCTCCATCTGTCCAACACAGTGGTGAGAGCAGAGAGCCCCAAGCTCAGTTGGTTTTATCATAGCAGAGGTTGAGGTGAAAGGATTTCCATCATTCAGGACCCTGATTGGCTGACATTGGTCTAGGGGTGTCTTGGCAAAAGGGGATAGGTGTGTACTGGGCTAAGGGGTATCTGGTGATCTTATCTATAACAGTTGGAACATTAGGTATTTTTCCCCTGGATGGGAATGTTAGGTATTTACCACTTGGATGCTGATTGGCTCATCCTTGGGTGGTGGTAGTTTGTGGTTTTTCTGGAACCAGGTGTTGCCTTACAATAAACCGAAACTTAAGCCTACTCTCTGACTGGTTTCTATTGAGCCTGTCATGGCAGAGGTGTAGCCAAGCTGCCTTGTGTTCTGCCCAGAATAGGACCCCCAAAGAGACCACTGGAGACCAAAGATGTCCAGAATGCAATAGCAAGGTTTATTTGATTCAGCACACATGCGTAGTTCAAGCTATCAGGAAACTCTCGTCCACCACACCCAACACAGGGAAGCAGGGAGGAGAGTTCCTCTTTCTTGGGGAAGTTAGTTTTTATAGGCAAAACCCACAAAATTTCCTAGAGGGGAGGAGGTTAGTACAGGTCCATCCTTGATTGGTCCAGTTTTTCCCGGGCCTGGACTTTGTCTTGTTTTAGCTTATCTGGTGGCCCTGTCAGGAGTTTTACAACCCATCTCCGGGGTCTGGTCATGTTATCTCCAGAGAGGGGCTTCTCGAGGTTGATCGATCACCACCAGACACCCTGACTTTGTTCTTTTGAAAATACCTGTCTTCACCCTCTCCAGGAAGGGAGAACGGACTCAGTTCTATTTATTTTAAGATATCTCTTTCCTCAGCTCTTTTGGGTTTCTGGGGGAACTGTGTCTGGGCCTTTGGTGGGAGTCTTTCACCTGGGCCACATAAGAAGCAGAAAGAGACACGGCTTATTAAGAGATTCTATAATGACAGTGGGGGAGAGGAGCTAGAGCAGAAAAAAAGTTGTCAATAGCTTAAATAGAAGGCTGTACACAGGACTGGGGCTTTTGTGTCACATTGTATAGGATTTGGGGGCCATTTGCAAAGAAGCAAAGGCTTTCAAATAAATGCATGTTTTATCTGTTACATGTAGTTCTTTATACAACTTCGTGCATCACATGTCTCATAAGCACCTTAAATCTCTACTCAGAGGTGTGAATTTTATGAACTACAAGTCATCTGCAGACACTGGAGAATCAGCTCCAGTGGATCTGACCAGTTCTAGTTTCCTCTTTGCCAGTGGGTTTTTCTAGTATACTCATTTTTGACCTGTGTAAAGCCTTCTAGACCTCTCTCTCTACCATGTTCTCCTACGTTAACTTCTACCTGAGAGTTAGAATCCCAGAAATCTTTTGGGAGAACTGAAGGATGATGATCCATCTCCTTGTAACTACTTATTGTTGAGAGGTATAGCCTCTGCCTAAGAGGAATCACCAAACTATCTCCCAGCCTATCCATCACCTGGAAAGGAAGATCTGGATCCCCTGTGATAGGGAGTGGCTGAAATCTCTGCTTTACGAAAGTAGTCTGTAATTGTGTCTTAAAAGACACAAAAGTAGAATTTCTCTTTGAATATGAGGCGGATCTTCAACCCCATCCTTAACCCCAGGCTGCTACAGGTGTATCAAAGACTATCAAGTCTTGCAGCTGCCCTTATCATTTTAACTTATGAGTTTAGTAGTGAGGTCTCTCAGGCTGTAAAAACCAAACCAATGGCTATGTATTTAGAATGTGCCAAAACATAAAGGAGCAATTCCAAGAAGGAGTGGTAGAATAGATTAAAAGGTAATATAGTATGAGGTTATAATATATATATGACTGTTTTATATATATATATATAATTATCAACAGTGGGAAAGGAAAATTACTTCAGGCCTCTGTCTCCTAAAGTAATATTTCAATTCCTGACATATAAATAAGACTTTGTATGTCATAAGTTAAATTTTTCTTGTTTGAAGAAAATTTTAAGTCTTTTAACAGTTGACAGTTATAAACACTTGTCTTCAAAATGTTCCTGAGCCTGAAGACTCAAGAGGGATAGGTTGTGTTCTGGAGAATAATTTCCTGAGTTTTTAGTCTAGCTGATATCAGGCCTCTGTCTCCTAAGGGTAGACTCTCCTGGGAAGGTATCAGCAAATGTCAGACGATATTAATGCCCTTTACAGGGAGCATTTGAGTACAATCTATTGTCAATCTCCCCTACAAATGTGTCTTTTACATAACTTAAGGAACATTCCAGCTGCTGGGTAGTTATAGAGAAAGAAGAGATAGGGCTTTCCTATAGTATGGATTATGGTTTAATTGCCATTTTTTTTTTTAGAGTTACATATGACAAGAAAAGTTAATATCTGTCTTGTGAGTCAGGAAAACTTATTTTTGAAGACCCATTTGGGGCAGCAGAATTTTATGTTCCTCCTATATCAACTAATCATTTCAGTAAGCTTACATCTTCACTGCATGGCCCATTCCTTCTCTCTCTCTCTCTCTCTCTCTCTCTCTCTCTCTCTCTCTCAGATAGTCTTGAGTTTCATGCTGGGACAGAGCATCTTCTAACAGTATTTTTGTAGCTGCCATATCTTATCAACATCCTAGATAGCCACAAGTCACAGAGCAGTTGGACAAGCAAGCTATGGGTCTGAAGAGGACACCAGCATTATTTCCTATTATATGATGTATAGAGGGCAATTCCCAAAGTTGGGGGTGAGAGCAACAACTCCTGAGGCTTTGGCGAATCTGATCAACACTAGTTTCTAAACAAATTCATTTAGTAAGGGGCCCTAGGTTATTGATTAAAGGAGAGACTCAAATCTCAATATTAGAAAGAAAATTATCACCTTTACCTTCCATGTCAAGAGTTACATAAGGTACCTCAGTGGCTCTCTATAGATGCTTGAATGGGGACTTTTGATGGGAAACCTCAGGTAATGTCCCTCTTCAGAGACAGCTGTCACTGAATCTGAAGGCCTACCCTCCCCAGCAGTAATCCCCCTCTTTGCAAAAAGCACTGTTTCTTAGAACCTTGCTGATATTGGCCTTTCCAGGCAGGGTCTTGTTTCCCACAGCTGTGGAAAGCATTATCCCCTTTAGAATTCTCTTCAGCCTAGGGTCTCACCAAGGGGCAGGTTATTTCCCCTGGGGAAATGTGTTGTTGTTCACAGGAAAGGCTAGCAATTGGGTTTTTCCTTCTGTCTCTAATTGCTTTCCACCAGGCCCTTTGAACTGTTTCTTGTTTGCTGAAATCCTAAAGCCAAATTTAGAGTATGTGGGATCCCACTGACTACTTTTGCAGTCTCCTTCTAAAGTCTGGAGCAGATTGACTAGTTACATATGTAACAAAAATTTAACTCTAGTGTGTGCGTGCGTGTGCGTGCGCGCGTGCGTGTGTGCGTGTGTGTGTGTGTGTGTGTGTGTGTGTGTGTGTGTGTGTGTGTGTATGTATAGTATATTTCACTCATTGTATGAGTAAAATGAGGACATGACTGCTCCAAGATGTGGTTGAGGAAAAGGTTTTTACTGTAGTTCTGAGGAAGAGTGCAGCCAGAGGCATCTGGAAGACTTCAGAGCAGGGAGAGAAAGTGATAGAGTGAATATGGTCGGCATGTGGAACCAGGCCTGAGAGGAGAGAGCAAAGAGGAGACAGGGCCAATAGCGAGGGGGCCGGAGAGAACCACGAGAGCAAAAAGAACCCGGAGAAGAGCCAGGAGAGCGCTTGGCTGAAATGTCAGGGTCATACAGGAAAGAGAATCTGGGGTCAGGAAAGCAAAGCCCTTGGGCTGGAGAGCTTTAGGGTAGACAAAGAGCTGACAGAAGACACAGGTACTGTGTGAGGTGCTTTGTTTGGTGTACTAGCCGGCACCACAGTTAGCCATTTGTCCTGAGTTTCTTTGGGACCTGATAATGTATGCATATGCTTGGAGGGTGGGGCTTGCCCTATTCCTGAGCGTGTGAGCTTCGGATATCTGCCTTTCTTGCTTTCCATCTTACTTTTTGAAACAGGGTCTCTCACTGAACTTGGAAATCACCATTTTTAGCACAATGGGTAGCCAGTAAGCCCCTGGGATCTGTCTGTCTATTCTTCCCCTTAGGCTTCTTGACTTACACTGACTTGCCTGGATTTTACACGCACAATGGAGAGCCAAACTCAGATTATGTTTACACACAAAGTGCTTCACCCCGCTGTCCTCATGTCCTCAGCCCCTGACCTAGGATTTTTAAAGTAATCTTTAATTAGGATGAAATTGCCATCTAAATTTTCTTTTCATCTATAAGCATTTTTCCTGTTCCTGTCTTGGAAAACACAGGCAGCCCAGAGCTTGTTGAGCCAGACTGGGAATTCATTCATCTGGGCAGCTGAAACTGTCTCCTTTCATTATTCCATCCCAGCAGAACAGGACAAATCCACAGAGCAATCTTTATCTACTGAAAAACAATTACAGCTGGGTGGGGGGAAGAAAGCCACACAAGCCTCAGAAATTTCCTGAGAGACAGGCCACGTGGAATCCAGACAGATTTAATCACCCCGGTCCAGCTGGTCCTTAACTGAGAGCTTAAGCCCCGTTGTTTCCAGGAAGATGAAACTGGAGAGGCATCGCGATGTGAGAATCAAGGCCCCTCAGTCCCAAAGAGAATTCAACATTTCAGAGAAAAAAAAAATGAAAACTGAGGTTTTGAAAGTACATTTTCAGTGAGACTTCCAGTTTTCGATCAGATCCACTGAATGAGTGTCTCCAGAAGTAGTGAGATCTAGAGCCTTCATTTTCCTGTTTTAGGCCTAGAGATGGAACTGGGAGCCTTGCTGAAGCTTGGCCAGTGCTTTACCACTGAACCGTATCCCTTCCTGAGTGTCACTCTGTTTGTTTTATTTGTTTGTTTTAGTTTTTAACCTACATTGTATAGGCTTTTATATTATTTTATATTTATATTGTTTGGGCTATTCACCAACTATTTCCTATCCCATCTCTCTGAGAACCAGGAACACGTGCCCCTTTGGGTCCCTTATGGTCAGGTAGGGCCACATGAATGATTCTGGCCACTGAGTTGGGAAAAGGGCCAACATCTCTTGACTGGAAGCTGCTTTTCTGTTCCTGCTGTGGAATCAGCCCATCATGGTTCCCCTGAGCCGGTGACCAGAGCTGCCTCTCTGCAATGAACTTGGAGATAAAAAGTAACCTTAGTGGTACAGCTCATAGCTCAGACAAGCAGATATCTGTACTCTAAAAAAAAAAAAAAAACAAAGTACATAGCAAAGCTCTGGAAGCTTCCAGTAGACAATCTTTTAGACATCTGTTTTAGGCTGGTGATTTGAATGCAATCTTGGGTCTTTCTGGGTTTGGGGATGAACAGCATCTCAAGAGCAGCTGAAGGCAGCAAGCAGTAGGCGCTTCCCTATGTTCATTTCGTCATGGGGTAAGGACTGCTAGAGTATCAAATTGTTCAGTATTTCCTTAAAGTTGAGTCTTTATGGAAGTGTGTGAATGTGTAACAGGCCCCCAGACCTCAGTATAACTGACACCATGATGGGAGTTCCATTCATGGCGTAAAATTCAGCACATAGACAGCACTACCAGCCAAAATGAAAACAAAGACTTAATCCATCAAAGTCCATAGTTCTGAAAAAGTCTCTGAATGAGCTAACCTTGCTTTTTGGCTTCTGCAGTTCACTTCCAGCTAATTGTTCTTGATAACTGAAATATATCAACCCAGGATATGGTTTGTGTGCTTAAAATCTCACCATAAGAAAGACTCGGGGCTATACTGGGATAACAAATGTTAGCAAGCCACCCACATTCCAGAACCAGGCACTACCCCATCCACCACCCCACCTTCAATGACTCAGCACCAGCAGCCCCATCATTACTAATGGCCAATACAACACATGACCACCATCGACACTGTATTTTCCCTATGCGAATGCTCCAGATTCAGCACCCAGGACAGCCTGGCTACACTGCTGCCATGACAAATAATAAAAAACCAGCTAAAAAGTAGACCTGAGTTTTCATTTGCTGGCAGGCAGCACCCAGATCCAGGAAAAGCCCTAAGTTGACACCACCCAGGGGCCAGCATCTAAGAAGTACCTGACATTCTAAACATTCCAATCATTAGATAAGATAGCCAGATGTCCCTGAGCCCAGCACAAACCTATTCCCCTTTCACCAAGACACCCCTAGACAAATGTCAGCCAATCAGGGTCTTGAACCCTGGAAATTCTCTCACCCCCAACCTCTACTATGATAAAAAAAAAAAAAAAAAAAAACCCTACCCAGCCCAGGCTCGGTGCTCTCTGCTCTCACCACTCTGTAGGACAGACAGAGAGTCCAAGCTTGAGCTCTTTGCTTTTACATATGAGATTTGGTCTCCATGATGGTCTTTGGGGGGGGTCCTGAGATCTGGACATAACACATATCCTGTATAAAGCCCACCATCAGAACCTGGTTCATCACTGTCCATGCCCACTCAGAGGCAGCCATTTTGCATCTCCCCCCCCCCCCCCCCCCCCCCCCCGCCAATAAATCTCTTTCATGAGGTCTGTTATATGGTGTGATTTCTGTGGCATTCCTTGGTCCTGATTGCCAAGATATTCTTTTGCTGCAAAACCCTCTCACTGAACACCCAGTAGGGTCACTAGCAAGCTAATAAAACTTTCTATTGGCTTAAACTTATGTCTGAGTAGGCTTCTCTGGTGGATACCTCACAACATATTAGCCTCTGTGGGTTTCATCAAGGGAGAATATAATCCTGTAACATTCTGCTGCTTGGAAACTGCATTGTGAAAAACTCAATATGATCATCATCTTGACTTGGGCCACTTGTGTTGCAGAATATTACTTTAACTAGGCAAAGATGTGTAACTTTTGTTTATGCTGCATTTGTTTAACTATGTAAAGATGTGTTGCTATTTTACCTTGCCTGCCTAAGGTACCTGATTGGTCTAATAAAAAGCTAAACTGTCCATAGCTAGGCAGAGGAGGAATAGGTAGGGCTGGTGGGCAGAGAGACTAAGTAGGAGGAGGAATCTACACTTCAGTAGAGAGAGAAAAGAGAATGAAGGAGGAAAAAAGGGAGAGTCCCCAGGGCCAGCCAGCCAGGCAGCCACCAGACAGACAGACATGGAAGCAGGAAAAGTAGGACATACAGAATGAAAGAAAGGTAAACAGCTCCCAGACAAAACATAGATGAAGAGAAACAGGTTAAATTAAGTTATAAGAACTAGTGGGACAAGCATAAGGTAAGGCTGAGGGTTCATAACTAATTATAAGTCTCCATATCATGATTTGGGGGTTGGTGGTCTGAGAAAGCCTGCTACACACTTGAATCCACTTTTGTAAGTTAATACACAATCCAGCAGGCTTAAAGCACTGTGGTCTAGCCCTGAGAACCCCACACTGTGATAAGCTCCTTGACCTTGGGCAAACTTGAACAGCGGGTCACCCTGTGAACTCCCTTACTTCTTTCCAATGATATCACTGTGGATAGAAACTCTCTATACCTCACACTGATGCATCCTTGGTAAAGTCAGATTCCAAGCTCTTTCTGTGTGTTCTGGCTCAAGTCAGAACAAGCAAGCCACCTACTCTCTAAAAAGAAGCTTACACATTTCAAAGTGTGTCAGGGACCCCTTGGGGGCGGAGGGTGTGTGTGTGAGGTGGGGCAATCCTTGCAAAAGGAAGAATGATACTTGGGACAGTGCTATGTTTGCACACACTGGGTCATGACTACCAGAGACTGACCCCATGGTTTACTTTTCTCACACATTTAAACATAGTAGAACTTGAGATCTGGGGCCTTTACAATAAGAATCAATTCTATTGACTGATACACAGAGCTCAGGGCTAGGGCCTAGAGGAAAGATCTGTGATATGCATAAGGACAGATGCTATTGGTGGAGGATGCAAAGGACATGGGGCCTCTTTCAGAGGGATGTGTTCTCTTCATTGCTGGATTAGGACCTAAACAATGCTCAAGATGTTGAGGAATTTAGGAAGGCTGGCTCCAGAGGATATCAAAAAGATCACCAGGTTGGTTGATCACTTTTCACTCTAGCATTCCAGGTAACTAGGCATCATTCATTGAAGGAAGGACATAGGCATCATCCTTCCATTGACTAAAATAGTCCCACATGATTGGCAATTCTGGTTTCTTCAATGCTTATTCTAAGCTGTGCTTCCAACAAACATACTAGCCAAAAAGAAAAAAAAATCTATTTTCAGCTTGGTTCTGTTGGCAGCTCAACAGGCATCAGCAGAGATGGGAATGAAAACAGTGTCCTTCTGCCGTGTGAGCTGGGTTTGAGCCTCTCAGCTCTGCCACTTGATAGCATCCAAGGCTCCAGGTACCGGCAGTGAAGGCACCGTCTGTCCCTCCCAGGATGCTTTGAATGTTTCTGTTCTGACAACTAGACAAGCTGTCTTTTGAAGGGTGTTTAATATTGGGTATTTTGTTTTCAGGATAGACAAGTCCCAGAATAGACTTACTTCAGGAAACATTACATGTTGGAAGCTGTTCTAACAATTAATGAGATGTAGGTTCAATTGGTTCCAGGAGAAGGCCGACCAATTAGCCTTTGGAATAAGCTTTACTAGGAGAGAAAGCCTCGTAACCACTGGGCTGTGACTGGGGCTAGAGGTGGGAGAGCAGTCAGGCCCTTTGAGAACACTGAGAGGAACAGCTTAAAGTGACAAAGACAGAGTCATCATAGACAACAAGATGAGGAGACTTGAAAGGGAGGGGAAAGAGAGAGAGACAGAGAGGAGAGAGAGATTAATGTCCAAGAAATTCCTTATTTCCCCAACAATTCAAAGGCATCAGAGTTGGTTTCTCAAAGTGGCAGAGATAAGGAAGAACACTTGTTTACAAGCCTCTCCAACACTCATAGGCAGCAGAGACAGAACCGGAGGGGAGGCGTGGCCTGATTCCTGAGAAAAGCAGCTGGCAGTCTGTGATCTAGCATTTCCCACCTTTTTGTTTATATAAAAAAGAAATAGAGGGGTGATTTTATAGGAAATGAAAGGTAGATGAGGAGACACAAGGAATGATGAGTGCCCGATTTGAGTTCTTGTTTCTTAGAGCTGACTTAGATGTAGTAGAATAAATATGGGGCCCCGTGACCTCATAGCAGGAAGTCAAATGTTGGTCTCTGGATCAGAAGCTTGTATCCAGATTTATGTGTCAGGGGGACATCACAAAAGTCCGTGTAGCATGTTGAACTGAATCTGCATAAACTGAGTCAATATACAGACTAGAAAGATAGATTCAGGAACCAAAACCATTGTCTAAGGAATAACTACAAGCATAGGTGAGGACGCCCACGAACAGTTTGGGAAGTAATTTTAAATTGCATTAGGTAAGAAGAGGGAAGAAGTAAGTAGAGGAGCCAATGGCAGAACAGGAACTCCGAAAGTTATATTTTTGCTATTTACAATAAGTCAGGGGAGATTAATAAAACAAATATATAGGGGCTGGAGAGATGGCTCAGAGGTTAAGAGCACTGACTGCTCTTCCAGAGGTCCTGAGTTCAGTTCCCAGCAACCACATGGTGACTCACAACCATCTGTAATGAGATCCGGTGCCCTCTTCTGGCCTGCAGGTATACATGCAGATAGAACATTGTATACACAATAAATAAATCTTTAAAAAGAAAAAAAATACAAAAAAACCAAATATATAAAACAGAAAGAGCTCATTTTGATTTCAAGGAAGGCTTAATTAGCTAGTCATAGTGAAATGTGTAATCTCCTGAAAGTCTCTAATATTCTGAAACATTCCCTAACTCACTTTGATTTTACATATATATACATACATATGTATTTAGAGTTTTGATCTTATATGTGAATCACAGAAGAAACCATTGGGATTTTGGAGCAAGGCTCTACTATCATCTGCAGACAACTGTTCTCCCTTTGAGAGACAATTCTTGGCCTACTATTGGGCCTTAGTGGAAGCTGAATATTTGACAATAGGTCACAACATTACCATGCAACCTGCCCATCATGAGCTGGGTATTATCTGACCCACCAAGTCAGATGTACACAACAACAATCCATTATCAAAAGGAAGTGGTATATATACATGATCAGGCCAAGCAGGTCCTGAAGGCACAAGCAAGTGAGCATGAGGTAGCAACTACTTTGGACTTGTTGATAACACATAAGCACACCAGAGGATAGGAAATAAATCTGACCAAAACTTTCTATCTCAGTGAAATTCATAGGTGTCTAGTGGTGTGAGGCATGCAGAGATATTCCTTCTAAGGTGAAGAAAAAGTTATTGCACCTGGCTTGTCCCACCACCAAAAAAGAAATACAATGTTTAGTGGGCCTATTTGGATTGTAAAGACAGAACATTCCTCACTTGAGTGTGTTACTCCAGCCCATTTACCAAGAGACTCACACAGGTGTTGGGACCAGCCAACCTGTTGAACAGCACCTGAATAGGGGAGTGAAAATTAAGAAAGAAGGAGATGAGAGACAGAAGATAGAATCGGGAGGGATCTCAGTGAATACTGCAGCAGCCCCGAATTTATTTCTCATAGCCTTTTTATACCCAAAGCAAGGGGGCAAAAGACTTCCCAACCATGGTGCAAGGAACAAACAAGCGTAAACACCTCCTGAATTCTCAAAACATCTAGTAACCACATCTTTGGCCAATCATCCTGTTATTCAGCCTTAAAGAGCAAATACAACTTTTAACTCTCTGACCTTAAGTTGAGATGGAATCAAGCTGTGAGCTGGAGTCAGTGTGGCCTTCCACACACAGGGTCTTCAATAGATCCAGGCTGCTGTGGAGGCTGCTCTGCCACCAGGACCATAGGATCCACGGGACACGATGGTACTTTGAGGTGTTAGCAGCAGAGAGAGATGCTGTTTGGAGCAAAGATTTTAATACAAGACAATTCTTTCCAACCTAAAGGAAAAAAGGTTTTACTTTATCATTTTAAATCTTGTTATATTTAAAAGACATTTGGAAGTTTGATATTTTACTAATTGATAAAATTAATCCTAATCTTGATTTTTACTCAGACTTCTGGTAAAGATGGCATTATGTCCTTTCTTTGGTCATCTTTTTGATAAAACCATTTGCTTACTCAAACCTGGATTTTCACATTTTCAATATAATTAGTCTGCCTATAAAAACCACTAAATATTTATTCACTTCTTTAGGCAGACACACAGAGGGGGGAGAGAGAGAAAGAGAGAGACCCTTCTTATTGCCCCAAAGCTTTGGAACAACAGGTGGTTCAAGTAGTTTTATCATTATTGTAAATATCAATGTCAAATTAGATCCAGTTTACCCATTAGGCACAGGGCTTTGGGCTGTTACCTCACCTCTGAAGAGAAAGTTCCCCCGATATTTCAGAAAAGCCCACAGTTCCATAAATGCACATTCTGTAAGTCAGTTCCAAATGAACATCATTTGACAACAGAGCGAAGCTGGGGCTCAGTCACGCTGCAGACTCTCATGGTTGGCTTGTCTTCGTAGATCCTCCCTGTGTCTGCCTCACTCGGCTCAAAAGTTCCCTTCATCTTTCCCTTGGCTGAATGCAAGCAGATATTATCCTAGGAGATATTATCCTGGCCAAATGCAGCCACGGGGGCTGGAGTGGGGAGCCCTCTGGAAGTTTTCCTCACTGTAGAGCTACCTGTCCACATCAGCTCCTCACCAAGCCACAACCTTGGCTCCTTTTGCTTCCTGGACTGTCCTGCCCTCACCCCAGCAAGGAGTCAATTAGAGACACAAGCAGGACTGCCCCCCCCCCACACACACCACTGCTCCTCCCTGCTTTCTGCTCTTCGGACCACAAGGCCCTTCCCTGGATCCCATGTATAGAAAAATGGTTATTCATGGTAATTGTCCTGAAAATGTGCCCCTGAGCCTGCAGCTTGCAATCGTCTGGGAACCTGTGAGAAAAGCAAAGTCCCAGGCCCCAACCTAGACCTACTGAGTCTAAAATACTGGATCTGAAGCCCAGTATCCTGTTTAATGATCTGGCCAGGTGATTCCGATATGTGTCACACAGATTATTAACATTTCTAATAGGCAATACAGATGCATATGAGCTAATGTCCATGTGTCCAAAACAACCAATTTCTACCATCAGAGGAAATGATTATTCTTTATCACAAATTGGAAATCACAGACAGTGGTCCAAAATGGCCCACCATCTGTTCTTTAAATTCTCATCAGAATACGGCCATACCCAGTAACTGACATATCATTTATGGCCATTTCTTGCCACATGATGCCATTAAATAGTTTCAACAGAGACCATATGTCCTATAAAGCTGAAAGTATGTGTCAAACAAGACTATTATCTCTGTTCTCTGCCCTATATAGATATAATCTACTTGGGAGAAACTATGTGACTCCTTGCAAATGGAGTTTAAGGAAGAATAACAATTATAATAATATGGGTAATGGGGCACTTGCAGACTTTCTCTACATAGAAATGAAATTGTCTTTGAAATCATCTTTTCCTTACAGACAGAAGTATACAAGCAACCAGTTCTCCAAGCCTTAAACACAGCCCTAGCTAGGATCAGAAGTCTGGTGGAGGCTGTTGAAGCAATGTGTCCCTGGCCAGTTCAGATCTGAGGTCTAGATAGGTAGGAAAATTTGCAGATGCCCAGGAATAGGCAGACAAACACCCTAGATTGTCAACTGGGAGTATGCAAAGCTAGTTTGTAGCAGTTAGTGTATTCATTAACAAGAAAGAAACTCACAGATTACTTTTTAAGTCAGCATGCTGAGATTCTTCCAGATTGGCATGTTACAAATAAAAGGATTTTTGAATTTTACATATATGTGGGGAGTGTGTGCACATGAGTGCAGGTGCCCAAGGAGACCAGAGGCATTGAATCCACCTGAAGGTGGAGTTACAGCTGGTTATGAGACATCCAACATGTGTCCTGAGAATGAAACTTGGGTCCTCTGAAAGAGCACTACACACTCTTAGCCACTGAGCCATCTCTCCAGCCCCTGAACTAAAGGTTTTTATATAGATCTTTTTATAGAGATCCTGTATTTTATTAGTTTAGACTCGTTAAGGGGAGAGGATGTGAACTATGATACTCTGTAACATGAATTCTCATTCAGGTGATCATATTCACCTCAGAGATGTTTCATGCACAACCCAATGTCATCTTTCTCTGTGGCTGCTCCCTTACTCCATTCACCTGTCATCATTGAAATTAAAGCCATGTACCACTTAATGACACATATATTCTGAGAAACGTGTTGTTATGTGATTCTGCCATTGTCCAAACATCACAGAATCTGCTTGCACAGACTAAGTCAGTTACATCCTATGTTTATTGCCTGATGCCTTCCTTTGACATGATCATTGCTGTATCCCCAGGAAGTGGGGGGTGCCAAGACAATGTCCAATAGGCAGACAATTTTGATGAGGAAGTGAGTCAATTCTCTTCAAAATATTTTTAATATCCTGCTCAGAATGTGTGTCCTACTGTAAAGCAATCTCAAACCAAACTAACCCAGTAGTCTCTTACTTTAGGGAGATTGTTTACAGGCCCACAGTTATCATCTGTTTTCTCATTTCTAACTCATCAACCTTTTTAATTGTATGGAGAACACTGAATGTTCTCACATCATTTCTTGTTCTTAGCCTCAAAAGAAAAGCTTTCAACAGGTCACCTAGTCAGACATTTACTGTAGGAATTTTGAGACATTATCATCATAATAGGAAATGTCTCTTCTACTTCAGTAACATTTTAGCATGTATGCCTGTCTATATAAGCAAATAATTTTCTATAGTAATAGAAATAATTGCAGAATATTTTATTATTATATGTTAAGCCATCTTTACATTACTTAAATTTAATTCAGTCATGAAATATTATCCTGTCCATATTTTGTTGAGTATAATTTGCCAATACATTATTTAGGGTCTTGGCATCTGTATGACACTGTCAGCAACTGTCCTTTCTTCAATGTGACTGTCAGTCCTACTCTTGAGATTAGTGAGTCTTATAACATTAGGCAATAACGTTCTCTATTTTCTTGTGTCAGTTTTCCTTCCAATATTTGGTAGAACTCACTGCTGAAGCCATCAGGCCTGGAGTCTCTCTGTCTTTCTGTTGGAGATGAGGAAATCATCAGGTCATGCTGATTTGATTTCACAACTCAAAAAAATCAAAGCTCGACTGTAGTTCTTTCAATGTACAGCAATACTTCCAATCTGCCCTTGCCTCTGGAATTTAGCTATACAGAGGACCACAGCAAAGTGGGAAGTTTACACACACACACACACACACACACACACACACACACACATACACACACACAAGCATTCAGGACTCAGATTTTATACCTTACCCTAGGAAGGATATCAAACATGCTAGTCAATGTGCTGGCCTTCTCTAAGAATCAGTAGAACCACCCTCTTCCCTGACCTGGGACAGAGCAAACCCCAAGCCTAAGCTCAGTCCTCCGGGTTCCAGCTTCTTTCAGACCTTGGTTCTATGAGTCTACATGAAACTGCGACACTTCTGATGTCTTCAAGTGGATGCACTTTGATTGCGCCCAGTGTCTAGACTGCTGGGACTGTTTGAACTTAAACCACTATTACCAAACAGTGATTTCTTTCTGAATGTGTTTTTAAAATTTAAAAAGCAGACTTGAGTCCCTATACCCACATGTAGCCTTTCAAAGAATACATTTGAGTGGTCTACGTTCTCCCTTCGACAATACTACTTGTGCTGAAAGCTGTCCCACTTCTCTTTGGCACCATCTTTGGCCCAGGAGCAACTTCGACCTCCTATTCAAATAAGCTCAAAGGATATCAAATGTCTGTTGCCCAAAGACTTTGCACAAGGTATAAAGAAAGATAACAGAATGGTTTGAAGTCTACTTCAGGGAGTCATCTAGGCAGAAAAACTACAGAATACAACAGGTCCCATGAGAGATGGAAATGAGAATAAGACACAGAAACTGACTGAAGCTTCTATAGAGACAGATTCTGTCCAGAAGCATGGCTAATAAATTGCATCTTAGTCTTGGCTCTCAGGAAGGAATAGAAATTTAGCAACAAAGAATGAAGGCAGAGGGTGAGAAAAGTTATTCCAGCAAAGGAAAAAGTAAATGGGGCAACTTGGCAAGCTTGTGAAGAGGGCAGTCACCTAAAGGAGACAGGCTTCCAGGCTCCATTTGTCAACCTGCTCAGCCTTCCATGCTTAAGTAGCCTCTTCTGTGAAATAGTGATAGCAATATGTTCTACCTCTTGAGACAGCTTAAAAGAAATGCTGGCTGTAAAGAGCATCACACAATATTTATTTACTACATTAAAACTCTCAATAAGTATGTTTTGAATATAGCATTATTGAGATTATTCAGAATTGGAAGGACATGAAAAAGAGATAGAGAAATAACCTGCCTCCCAAAAAAGAAAGACTCCAGATCAGGCTCCACCAGGAAGGATTGTAGGGCTCCTATCCATACTCTTAGGGAGGCTGCTTGGAGTGTGTTAATACTCGGGTGGTGCATACAGAGATGTATTCTCATAAACACACCCTCACTTGCACACACAAAGAAAGATTAAAATTCAAACCTAATTAATTGTGTCACAAGAGGTAAGCTAGGGTGGACTGGTGAGGAGGGACAAGGAGAAAGGAACGCATCAAACATTTGTGTTCAGCTGATCGTTTAGAAAAGGCAAGGGTCAGAAATCTCTCATCTGCACCACTGTTCCTTCCTTGTTTCGTGTGCTATTTTTCATATCACTGTAAGGTAGACAGCTTGGGGGTCCAATGTTTATACTGATTCTGAAAGTTTATGGAGCATTATTTGGAAAATTAAAAATTAGGGAACTAGA
>CABHPQ010174200.1:0-57273 GCA_902168405.1 Peromyscus aztecus | reverse complement strand
ACTGAAGTTGTGCATGGTAATTATATTTGAGTACACAAACAGTACAATTTCCCATTTCAGACTGACAAGTACTTTCTTTTCCGTGGGCAACTGTGGAATGATGATGTGCTAAATCGAAAGGCAAAGTTCCCATGAATTTTATTTATACTTAGGCCATGTTACTAGTGCTTTTCAGAGTGCAGGTTTCATGTGCTAATATATTTATTGTGCATTTCATAAATATATGGACAGAAAATTGATGAATAAGTCCTGAATGAAAGACATCATGAAAAATTTCAAGAATACATTAGAGTAAGACAATAGCTATAATGTATTTGGTTGTACTTTCTTAATAGTCTTATTAGGAATCAGCAAGATGGATTTTTAAATACAGGCCTCATATGTTTCTATAAAATTTATTTATATACATTTAAATTGATTTTTATATTGTTGTAAATGGAGTTTTTCCATTTGCTACTTGATTATAGGAAAACTATTATACCTTCTATATTGGTTTTATAAACAACCCAATAAAAATATAAGATGTTAATATTTCTAAACTAGTTGTCTAATATACTTTCAAAGAGATATGCAAATAAGTCTATCATAGAAACAAAAACTTAATCTCATATTTTCAATTTTTATGCCTCCCTTCTTTCAATGATATAATATGTTGGCTACTATCTCTAAATCCTAGAAAGTTGCCTGTTGCTTGCTTTTTTGTTTGTTTGGTTTTTTACAGTTGGTAGAGTTTAATCCAACATCTTGAGCATGTAAGCCAAATTCTCTACTAATGAGCTACATCCAGCCCCTTGTTTTTTTTTTTTTTTTTTTTTGATGTGGTATGTATCTGTTTTAAATCTTTTAGTCCAACAATGGCCTTGTGCATGCTAAGTAAATATATCAATTTTTATTGATAGAACTCAAACACTCCAATTAGTCTTTTTAAGCTGATAAATATACTTCAGAGTCTGTACAGTTAGAACCTTGAGTATTCTTCTATTTGAACTGAACATCAACTCTTTGTTGATAAAAATTGACCTTTCCACCTGAGTCAATGGTTCTCAACCTGTGGGTTATGACTCCTATGGTGTTGCATATCAGATATTTACATTACAATTCATAACAGTAGCAAAATTACTATGGTTATGAAGTAGCAACAAAATAAAATAATGTTATGGTTGGGAATCACCCACAAGATGAAGAACTGTTGAGGCATTAGAAAAGTTGAGAACCACTGCTCTAACTTCAGCTTGGATCAAGTCATACTAAAACCCATGCTCAAAACTGCCATGAGAAAATTGGCTCATAACTCGAAGACAGTAATCAGAGCTATTTTCACTTTCAAGTTTACCACATGACATGATGGTTGTAAGTTTTCTTCCCGTGTTAATGCTTAGGTATAATGGTTAATACTTCCAATTTGATTGGAAAGAAATGTTCTTGGAGAATAATACACACTCCTGAGTAAGTCTGTGAGGGCATTTCCTGAAAGGACTGACTAAAGTGGAAAGACCTGCCTGAACATGCAAGGCATCACTTGCAGGCTACAGCCTGGAAGCAGTAAACAGCAAACAGGAACAACCCCCAGGGTGGCCACCCTCTCTCTACTCCCTGGCTGCCATGTGAGCTGATTCTCTGTCATTCCCTGCTGGCTCGTTACGGACTGGAGCCTCTGGAATCAGGAGCCCAAACGTTTCTTTCTTCCTTTTAAGTTTCTTTCTGTCAGATATTTGTCACAGGAACCAGTCTTCCCGCCTTTGGGGAACTGGCCTATTTGTTTTTATATAAAGCAAGCAAGATGTTTTTATACTATGGATTCTGATTTGTTTGGGGCTGTGTAGACCCAAAAAGAAAAGAACCACCAAGGGACTGAGGATTTGACTTCATCAGCAACCGTGCCAGTATTTTTCTGTGTTCTGGATCTCTGCTAACCTTCAGATGAGTACTTGCATTTCTTTTCATGTAGGGTATTGACTCCTTGTCAGCATGAAGATTTGTAGTCAGCATAAATAGGACAAGGAACAATCGGAATTTGGTATGATATAAACATCTTTATTTCTTAGTAAATGAGTGGAACAATCAATTTAATTTAAAGCTTTTGCAATTGTGTGTGCATGCAAAGTAAGTTTAAGTAGTAGAAGTAGAATTAAGTACACAATATTTCTGATAGAATGGAGAAGAAACAAAGCATTTCTAATCACTGTATCAGTTAAAGTTTAGTAGAGGAACAGGACTCATAATAAAATGACTCTATGACACAGAATATTTATAGGTTAGCTTGCATGAAGAAGGCTGAGTGTTCCAACAGTGGCTTTGTGCATGCTAAAGAGGCTTAGACCTTTGTAGTAGCTCAGTCCACAAATCTGGATGCCTCAGCAGTGACGATCTGGCACTTTACAGCTGGATGACTCCTGGAAACCTTCTATTTGTATTCAGCATTGAAAGGCTGATGTTCTGATGTCTATAAAGGATGGTGGCTTTGGCAGCAGGAGAGTAGATGCCCTCAACAGCAAGAAGTAATGGTGGGCTGCAAAAGTAGTACTCAATTTCCTTCACATCTTTTTATTTCTAGGTAGCTACTGGAAGGTGTTGTCCATCTGTAGGAGGGTCATCCCCCTCAGTTAATCCTTTATAGAAATCCCCTCACAGTCACTTACTTGATTCCAGATCCAATTAAGGTGGCAGTCAAATAACAAGAATCACACAAGCTATAATAACACAAATATTACAATAAATACAGCAGAATGAAAATTTCATTGTAGTTATAAGTACACAATTACCTATATCTTGTTGATAAATGAAACATGGCTATCACCAAGTGATTCAAGTTAAATGCAGAATTTTGGGTAAAGGAGTTTTACATAGAAAGGATGATATTATTTTAATATTATGTAAACTTAGCAGCATATCTGCCATATATATAATCAAGAATTAAAACTGATTTGAGAGATTTGAAACTATATTTAATTCTCTTTTATTTGTATTATTCTTTTTAATATTTATTTATTTTCATGGTTTAAGTTACATTTATTCTAATTTGTGAAAACTCCAATTCCACATTGTTTCTATTGGAATGAATAAATGAAAACAAGTGTAGATGTAACCAACCGTCTTATAAATAAGAAACACAGAACCAATGCAAAGAAGAAAGCCAAGAGGTCAGAGCTAAGAGCTAAAACCTTACCCTTCTTCCTGCAGTGGTCCTACCTCTCCGAAGGAGGAGGTACTTCCTGTGTTAAAGTCTTTATATAGTCTCTGTTCTGCCTTCTCATTGGTTGTAAACCCAACCACAGGACTGCCTCATCACGGCCTGTCTGTATAGACCTCCAGGTGTTCTATGGTTGGTATTGAGATTAAAGGCATGTGTATCCAATGCTGGCTGTATCCCTGAATACACAGAGACTTACCTAGCTCTGTCTACCAAGTGCTGTGATCACAAATGTACACCACCACTGCCCTGCTTTCCTATGGCTTGCTAATAGCTCTGATCCCCAGGTGTAGATGTAACTAACCGTCTTATTAAATAAGAAACACAGAGCCAAGGTAAAGATAAAAACCCAAGAGGTCAGAGTTAGGAGCTTACCCGCGTGCTGCTGGCTAGCTTCTTCCGCCAAGAAACCTCTCCGAAAAAAGGAGCTACTTCCTGTGCGTTTAACTTATAAAGAGTTCTGGTTCTTCCTTCTCATTGGTTGTAAACCCAACTACGTGGCTGTCTCATCACTGCCTGTAACTACATGACTGCCTCGTCAGGGCCTGTCTGTGCAGACCTCCAAGTCTTCTATGGTTGGTATTGAGATCAAAGGGCGTGTGTCTCCAATGCTGACTGTATCCTTGAACACACAGAGATCTACCTAGTTCTGCTTGCTGAGTACTGGGATTAAAGGCGTGCACCACCACGCCCGGCTCTCGCTATGGCTTGCTAACAACTGACCTCTGGGCAACTTTATTTATTAACATACAAATAAAATCACATTTCAGTACAAATAGAATACCACTATACCCAGGCAACTTTATTTATTATCATACAAATAACATTTTGGTACAAAAGAAAATATCACCATAAACAAGTTTTAAATTTTTCTTTATTCTTGATAAATTCATACATGTATACAATAAAATATATTCATATTTAACCCCCCTTCTTCTCTCCAGCTCTCCTGATATGATCCCAAACACATTCTTCTCTCTACTTAATATGATTTTTTTTTCTTTTAACCCATTAAGTCCAGATAGTGCTGCCCACGTGTGCACATTAATGTCTGTACAACAGCACATGTGTGGAGGTCTGAGGACAACTTTGAGGCGTTGGTTCTCTCTTCTACCATGGATTCTGCAAATGAAACTCAGGTTGTCCAACTTGCATGGCAAGGGCTTTTACACATGGAAGCATCTCTTCAGCCCAGAAGATGTAGTATTTTCATTTTATCTTTTACAAATGTGTAATTAAAAAAAATTGAAATAAAACCATTTTTTAAATGTCTGCAAAATAGAAAAAAAACTCTAAAACCCAAAACATGCTCTTATAAGCCAGAGAATTCTTTCTATCCTTGTTCAATCACTAATATGAGTATAGAGTATCAGAATATGAACTTTCACTGGGCCTGTTTCTTATGCCATAGAACTATTCTGATAAATATCCCAATTTTCTATATGTTGCTTACTCAAAACCATGTCTTCCCCTCCTTTGTTGAATAAATGAATGAATGAAGAACATTGTTCTTCTGTCCTCAGATAATGATGGATGAGCAATGCTCACCTTCTCTCAGTGTGGAATCCAGGAACATGCCTGATAAAGTAAACAAGAGATAATCATGTTTGGATCAGCCACGAGGTGCATGGTGACATGACCCCTGTTACTTTTTGTTCTCTGTCTCTTGGCAGCTCCATGTTCATGTAAAACCTTGGTGTCTCCCACACAAGAAGGCTGCATCTTTGGTGGTCATCATGTCTACTATTTGTTATTGTATAAAGGTATTTTCAGTGTATAGGTCAAAGAATAATTTCTATGAAGTCTTTTTGGAAAGATCTATTTCCTTTAGAAATGAAATGCTGCTTAGATTTAAGATGAGATTTTTCTTTTAAAAACAGAGGAAATAGTTATTTGGCAGTGTTTTACCTGATGGTCCTTTAAAAGTATCCATCATCCACTACTCACAATGGCAGGGTCCTGTCAAATCTCCCTGCACTCAACGTTAGATATAATGGAATAAGACATTGGTGGGATATATGATTCCAGAGAACTGAGGGCAAAGGGGAATAATTCAGTCATTATGATCTGGTGGAACTCTCCAGAAGAAAATATACTTAGTTTAAAAAAAATAATTGGCCATTTCCCTGGACTGAGTCTCTTTCCAATGAATGTATCAAAACCATCTGTATGTCTAGACACAGCCAAAGACAAAGTATTCCCAATAGCATATTAAATAATAAAAATGAACAAATTAGAAAATGGATCGGTTTTAGAGAGTGTTAGTAACCCTTCTAAAGAACTGAAGGGCTAGTTTAAATTTGCAAACTTGTTAGAATCCTAGTACAGCCACCATTTCAATATGAGTAAGTTATTAAAATACTAATTTCAAAGAAAAAGTTAACAAGATATAAAAATTGAATGCCTTTTGATTTATTTAGGTACTCTAAATTTCTTCAATAAAATTTTTGATTTTCAATGTGTAATAATTATGTCACTTACACCCAAATTGTTTAATTATTTCTGATTCTTTTAAAACTTTAACTATGTTCTTAATTTCATCTTTGAATCCTCCTTGCTACAATACAGAAATATTACTGTTTTGTATATTGATATGTTTTTGCATTATTGATAGATACCTTTATTACTTCTAATAGCTTTTAGTCAATTTCAGTTATTATTTATTTTCTATTCTATCATCTGCAAATAGACATAGTGCTAATTCTTTCTAACATCGAGGCGATTATTTTTCTTACCTAGATAATCCAGCAAGATCTTGAAGCACAATGTTGACTAGGAAGAGACAGCTCCATCATTCTTGTCTTCCTTGTGATCTTAGAAAATATTCAGAATAATAGCTCTGGGTATTCATATTGATACCACTTTTTAGAATGAGAACATTCTATTATATTCCAGCTTGCTTGGGATTTTTATCTTGAAGGTGCATTTTCTATATCTGAAATGACTGTGTGAATCTTGCTTTTTTTTTTTTTTTTTGAGACAGGGTTTCTCTGGGTAGCTTTGTGCCTTTCCTGGAACTTGCTTTGTAGACCAGGCTGGCCTTGAACTCACAGAGATCTGCCTGCCTCTGCCTCCTGAGTGCTGGGATTACAGGTGTGCACCACTACCGCCTGGCTGAGGTCTTGTTCTTTAACAATATCGCATATTATATTAAAAGATTTTTGGATGTTGCAGTAAACTTATATGCCTGGAATAGCTTGTTCTTGTTCGTGACATGTAATTTGCTTCATATAATGCTAAATCTGGCTTGCTAGTATTTGTTTGGAATTTTTTGAACCTATATTCATGAGATCTATTGGTGTGCAATTTTCTTTTCTAATATTACCCTTTTCTTTTTTATTAAAAATAGTTTATATATATACATATATTACATTCTGATTACCATTTTTTTCTGTATTGGGAACATTTAAAATTCTCTTTATTAGCTATTTTGAAATACTCAATTAATAATTGAATTCTTTAATTCAATTTAATTGTTGTCAAACATACTTAGGGTATTATTACTACAGAACACTGCAAGTTATCCATTGTATCTACATCTCTGTACTTTTAAAACAAGATGATTTTTGTCTTGCTAAAGATGAAGGCAGCCCTTCTTCCTAGTATAACAATGCCAGAGCAAGCAACAGGAGTTTCAGCTCTGGAATCTGTCCCCAAGTGACTTACTTCTGACTTAGAGAAATAGCTGAGCCTCACCCTATTACATATTAACTAATAAGTCTAGGAATGAGATTCAATTTCTCCTTTGAACAGAGACAGAAAATTTAGTCAACCACTGAACTGGTTCTAAGTGAGCAAGGTGTTATATGTGCCGTGCTGTGTTATTCCCTTCACTTAACAAAGTCACACTTTGTATCAGGACCACAATTGATAAGTGGATAGATAAATTAACAAGCTCTATTCTTTGTTTTTCAAAATATTCTTTATTTCATTTATTTTTATTTTATGTGTACAGGTGTTTTGTCTGCAGTATGACTATATACCATGTGCATGCAGTGCCCTTGGAGGCTAGAAGAGGGCTTCAGAGCCCCTGGGACTAGAGTTACAGGTGGTTGTGAGCCATGTGGGTGCTGGAAATTGAACCCACGTCCTATGAATGAACAAGTAGTGCTCTTCATTGCTGAGGCATTCATCTCTTCAGCCCCTCTGTTCTTATTCAAAACTTGCTTATAACTTAGAAGTTGTTTAAAGAGCTAGAAAATCTTTAAAAGGTGTGTGTGCGTGTGTGTTTGTAAATGAATCTATTTCAAAATAAGCAGTCAAATAGTTTAGATAATAAACAACATCTTCAAGACAACTGAATGTTCATGCCGGACTCTCTAGGGCAATGTTTTGTTCTGATATTTAATGTTCTCCAAAAAACAAAACAAAAAAACTAAAAAGTACCACTGAATTTTGTAGTAGGAGTCTCAACTTTGTTATCCTGAATATATCTGATCTTGTCTCATTTTTCAATGTTTTCCTTATTGAATTTCTATCATCCTAATTGATTGTGAGTTTTGTTTTCGCTATTGTATCTTAAAAATTCCAAAACATCTTGTTGATTTTCTCAAAGAACCAACTCTTTGTTTCCTTGATTCTAGTGGCTGTGGAGCCCCCATGGGACTGGACTATGCCCTCTGGATACGGGAGACAGTTGTTTAGCTCAAACTGTTTGGGGGACACCCGGATTGGGGTGGGGAGGGATCAGGATCCATCCCTGGTGCATGGGCAGGCTTTTGGGAGCCTGGTGCCTGTGGTGTGGCACCTTGCTCAGCAGCCTTGGTGCGGTGGGGAGGGGAGGGGAGGGGCTTGGACCTGCCTAGGCTTGGTATGCCTGGCTGTACTGACTCCCCATGGGAGACCTTGATTTGGAGGATGTGGGGATGGGGGGTGGCTTGGGAAGAAGGACTGCGGGGTGGGAGGAGGGAGGAGATGGGATCTGTGGGTGGTATGTAAAGTGAGTAGAAAATTTCTTAATAAAAAAAAATGAAAAAAAAATTCAGCAAAAAAAAATTCCAAAACATGTGCATTTGAAGGATGAATTATCTAATGGAATATTTAATTGTCTCCATTTTAATATTTTTTCTGAAATATTGAAACCCAAATGTTCTGCTTGAATTAGAAAATGGAGAATATTTTTTTTCTCAAATATTTCAGATAACCAATTGTTGTGCTCTTCACCTGGGGAAGACTATTTCTCTCACTCTCAGCATCCCTGAGTTGCTCCTAACACTTTTGTAGGGTTGAGGCCTCATAGACTTTCCCTGTCCGCTTTAGCAGTCTACTGTTGCCATCCTTTTTAGGTTAATGTTTAGACAGTCATGTTAGTGAGACTTTAGAAGCGTAGTTTTTGATGTTACCAAATGGCCAACCCTGGAAATATACACACAATTAACAGTATACTGATGGATCAGCTTATATTTAGGAATGCACACACACACACACACACACACACACACACACACACACACACGAATGCAACAACAATTATTGAAAGGAGAGGCCATGGATTTGAAAGAGGAAAAGGAAGAGTACATGGGAGGGTTTGAAGAAAGGGAAGGTAAAGGGGAAGATGAAATTATATAACAATCTCAAACAATAAAGAAGTAATAAAAATAAATTAAAAATAACTTAGATAAATTGACTAACAATACAGTCCACAAATTATTTCCCACATACAACCATCCCTTTAAAATGTGTCACGCTAATTTAATTAACTTAATTATTGTTCCTCTATTCTGTTTCGCAGTCATACAAAGATCACTCAATAGTACTGATTTTTGCTGAATTTTCAAGTTGCAAATTCTTGAAATTCTGTTTTCTGAATATAGCATGCTGTTCAGAAAGAGAGAGAGAGACACAGAGAGAGAGATGACAGAGACAGAGAGAGAGAGGATTTTGCCCTATACTTACTGGATAGCTGAAAACTCAACCATCCTCTGCCTTCCTTGGAATTTCCATTCACCCCTGCTCTTGTCCTTTATAATTACTCTCAAATTTACTTACTCAATGTCGAAGAAAAAGAAACTGCATCCTTTCAATGACCCAGCTTTATTTTATTCTCATCATTTTCCATTTACAGTTTGTCTCAAAGGATCAGTACAGACATCATTTTTTCTTTGTGATCATACAGTAGAAACTTGGAAGAGATAACTGTTGGGTGTGGATTCTTGATCCTCTCTTTAATTTTCATTCACTCCTCACTTCTGTAACAATCTCCACTGTGCACCCACCAACAATCTTGCTGTGCACCCACCAACAATCTTAAGCCATTGTTCCACGCATAAACAATGGCTATCCATAATAAAAATTCAACTCCAAAGTACAATCTTAGTTTTCATAGAACTTACAAAGCTCATTTGGAAACTTAGAGAGCAACGGTTCCTGAATATTCTAGACTTTTCCAGATAAAAACAAATACTCTAGAAAATGATGAAATATTAAACTGCAACTATTAATCCATATGAAGATCACCACAGAAATGGATAAAACAAACTCCTGAAATATACAGTCTTCAAACAAATGATTACACCACAGAGATTTCACGTATGCACTAGAGTCCATTTGCTTGCTTTCCATGGTTGGTGTTACTTCCATGTTTTAGGTGATTATGGGACCTCCCCCGGTCAAAGAACAGCCATACATTTCAAGGCTGGTAGATACACAGTCTGGCTGAATCTTTCCTTGCAGTTCTCTGGCTGGAGTGAATAGTTTAGAGAATAAGACAGATCTCATGTTACTGGGATCTCAGTGGGCTAGGCATTCAGTTTGTCGTTATTTCTCTAGGGCTAGCATTTCTTACTGAGATAGAGAGTGACAGTGAAGACCATCACATTCATTTCCTGGCTGTCGGAAAATGAGTCATTATAAGAGGAATGGGTTAATTTAATCAGATGTTAGGCCACTTGTAGCTGCTTTGCCAGCTGTGGTATCTGGCATGCTGCCTCTGGCTACTGTTGAACAATGTTCATTTCTTGAGTCAGGAAGCACACAGGGAAAGTTCACTTAATAAGGTAGTGTAGAGTCAGTATTTTGCTGCAGGGTGGTGTGTGTGTGTGTGTGTGTGTGTGTGTGTGTGTGTGTGTGTGTGCTGATTCTTTTCTTTAAATTATTTGGAGACTTCTTGATTGATTCCCTATGAATGATCATCATGCTGGCTCACAATCTGATGTGACCATGATAGCTGGATTAGTGATCAGTAGAAGCCAAGTCATATAAGTAGATGTCACAGTCCTGCAGCCTTTCAGTGTTGTTTGTTTTCTTGTATCCACTGACCTGGGACACACTTAAAGATCACCTTCTAGTGATTTGCACTTAAAAGAAAGAAAAAAAAGCATAGTTTTTAGTTGGGTATATTTGATCATTTCAGGTCATATATGTCATACTTGAGTATATATCACAAGCCATATACCAGATTACATGAAAGAGGCTAGGTTTAATTATGGACTCATTTTAGGTGACTTTGTAGCAGATCCAGGATAGGGTGAAGACTATGAAGACCACTTGGTCATGTAATCCTGTAGACCTGAAAGTGCTAGAAAAATAGAAATGTGACATCTCCCTGAAAGTCTCAAAGGACAGCACAATACAAGTGGAATAGTGAGATTATAAAATAATCTCACTTAAAAATTATCTTAGTGGAGAAGGGAGGTATTGGTGAAGATTGGGAGTCTGATTAACTCTAAATCCCGAGTCACTTATCCTAAACTGAGCATTGTCAAATTTGCCGAAACGAAGGTGGCACATGAAATGCACATCCATGGGGCCAGTGAGGTGGCCAAGAGGGTAAAGTCACTTGCTGCTAAGTTTAACAGTCTGAACTTTATCAACGGGAACCACATAGTGAAAGGAGAGAACCACAAGTTGTCCTCCAACTCCATTTGTATGCCGTGGCATACACTTGCACCCCTCCCCTATATACGCACAATCACATGGTAAAATGAAAATGTAATGAAAGTTACAAGCTTCAGTATAATATTCATATTGATATATGCTGGAGATAGTACAGTTGCTGTTTCCAAAGCAGAAGGAGAAGCCACAAGTGCATCCCATTCATAGGTAGCCTCATTGAGGAGTGAGTGACCTGTAAAGAACACCAGTGAAAAAAATCTTTGGAGCGTTTAGAGCTACATATAGTATGAAATATGCTTGATCACCTCAAGTGGATGAGAGGTAAGTGGATACATAAAAATGCACTGGTATTGACAATTCTTGGATTGGTTAGCAGTCTGGGGTAAAAAGACAGGATGAGGAATTCTTCCAAGAGATGCGTGGGTTAAGCTATGGGGCTGGATACTTAAGTGTCTTATTTCAAACTGGTGACACTTCCCACTAGGGGATCATGCTGGTCCTGGTCATTGTGTCTGATCTATTTCTATCATTTTTGTAAACTGCAAGTAACTGAGAGACACACTGCAGCAGGCTTTCTTTTGGGCCACCAACCAGCTCCCAAATCATGACATGGAGACTTATTAATTACGAATGCTTATTTCTTGCTAGCTCTCATATCTTTTTTTTTTTTTTTTTTTGGTTTTTTCAAGACAGGGTTTCTCTGTGTAGCTTTGCGCCTCTCCTGGAGCTCACTTGGTAGCCCAGGCTGGCCTCGAACTCACAGAGATCCGCCTGGCTCTGCCTCCCGAGTGCTGGGATTAAAGGTGTGTGCCACCAATGCCCGGCTCTAGCTCTTATATCTTAACCTGTTTCTCTTCATCTATGTTTTGCCTCAGAGCTTTTTACCTTTCTTTTCTTCTGTGTATCTTACTTTCACTGCTTCCCCATGTCTGGCTGGTAACTACCTGGCTTCTGGCCCCAGGTATGTCCCTCTCTTTCTCCCACTTTCTCTTCTTCTCTCTTGCCTAGATTTCTCCTCCTACTTATTCTTTCTGCCTGCCAGTCCTGCCTATCCCTCTTCTGCCTAGCTACTGGCCGTTCAGCTTTTTATTAGACCAATCAGGTGCCTTAGGCAGGTAAGTAAAACAGCAACACATCTCCACATAATTAAATAAATGCAGCATAAACAAATGTAACACTTCTTTACATCATTAATGAAGGCAACAGAAACAAATGTAACACACCTTTACACAGCTAAAGTAATAGTCCATAACAACATACTTTGTCTTGTTCTGTAGAAATTTAATTAATCTCTCTCATTAGGGAAAAAAGAGTTGTGATACTTGTTAATGCTTTAACAGTGGAAGGTACCTTGGTGAGTTGGAGCCAAGGACAACACAGTCATACCATGCAACAGAGCTCACATGAGAGGTTTATTGGGGAGGAGGGGTACAGAAATGGCCTCTGAGTGAGAGCAGAAGGAAGAGAGAAAGTGAGGAGAGAAGGTGCTTGCTTTTTATAAGGGGACATAGTGCATGTGAATATGGAGAGTGTCCAGACTCAGTGGTGACAGTAATCACAGTGTCACATCTTGGCTGCAGCTGACAATGTGTCCTGCCAGTTGCTCTGTCCCTGAGGGCAGGTTGTTGTAAATGCCTGAATGCTAACAGTACCTACTCATAAATTGAGGGGGATTCTGTGACTTTGAATTGTCATCCCTTCACAAAATTTCAATTCTTTGAGTTTCCTTCAATATTTCCCACAAACCTTGACATTTATATTTATACTTTTCTCCCACAACTCTGACTGTCCCATCAAAACTAAAATCCAACTACTGAGATCCTCATTGGTACTCTGGGTTGACTTATAGCTGGGTTCCCACCTAGGATCTGAAGCAATGCAGTGAGCTGGGCCAAACTTCTCCCCAGGCAATCTGTTGTCTGGGTCATACCATGCACATCCTAGAGTGGTAACAACATTGAGACCATCAATGCCAAGAACATGGACCTCATAGTTTGTAGCAATTCACAGAGCTGTATAAAGGACAAGTTTGTATCCACTGACCTCTAGGAATATGTTGGATCATATATGTCGGGGTTCAACTGCTGAGTCTGTTTCAAAGTAAGATTTTGTGGTAATATTGTACCCTGAGTTCCCCAAAGACCACCAAGAGTCCTAATCCTATGCAAAGTCTTTTCATTGAGAGTTAACTTGGGACTCTCTGTCCATCTGATAGTAGCAGCAGAGCAGAAGAGATCCTGAGTAGCCACGGGGCAGGGTTTTTAAAGCAAAGGGGGCTTGGGATCTACAGACTACATAGGAACAGACTCAAGATTGGTTTATGTGAATGGCAATCATGTTAGTAACTTTCAATTGGCTATGGTTAGTTACCATTTGGGGGTAGGCCTGCACAAGTCCCAGGCTTTTTCCTTGAGCTGCCATAGAGGCTGACTGGCCTAGGACTTACTGACTGTGGGGGATAGTTCAGTGGCCTACAGTTTCACATTGACCCATGAACATAGCTCTAAGTTGGTGAGGGGTCTCAGACAGTCAACATTTGGCTGAACCTTGAGCAGTCAGAGTACATGTAGAAGGGGAGCTACTGCAAGGACTATGTCTTTTGTTCATGGCCCTCCCTGAAACTGCTTGCTCAAGTCTCAGGAAACTGAAATTGGGGCCTGATCTCTGAGAGAAGACTGAGCAGCCTGTTATGATGTCTGCTTGGTCCTTTCAATAATAGTTCTTTTCCCCCATGTTAGGTCTGAAGCTGCCTAACCAACAACTCACCTTCAATATCTCCTCCCTACATGGCTTGATGGATTTTTCAGAAATTATTCCTAGAATCTTCAGGAGACTCAGCCTTAGAAGTTTGGCTTCATTCGGGGGTTTCTGCTTATCTTGTGGACCAAGGCAATACTTTTAACCAAAAGGAGAAGAGGGTGCTGAACTTCCCTCGATCCTAATGTATCTAGCAAATTTCCCCTCAGTATTCTAGTAAGCAACTCACTGTGAAGAGCCACCCATGTCCAAATGGTGAGAGGCTAGGACTCAGGAGACTCTTACCTATCACAAGGACATACACAGAATCTCCACATTCCATGTCTTCTCATAAATTATTAGAGGAACTGTTTATTGTCACTGGATAACTTAACCAAAATTTAACCAAGTTCCCCATTCTCCCACAGGTCTCTAAACAAGTTATAACTTGTCGCAGAAAGTAAACCTAGTATTAACACAAGAGTGACTTTTTGAGTGACTTTCTTTCTCTAAGAACAGGCTGACCTCAGAGGAAAACATCCAATGGTCAACTTTCTGGGGTGCCACCTCCTACTCCAGCCCCCAGGACAAGCTTCTTCCTTCCCTATTTTCACTTCTCCACTAAAGAAAACATTTTGTGTTCTGATGCTCAAGATTCTCACGGGTTTTCTGGCTGATCTTGTGGTCAGAACACTCTCTTGAGTGCATTGTGACTCTTCTTTTGACTGAAATCGCTCCTTAACTAAGTCTGGATTGTTATGTTATTGTATTAGTGTCTCTCAATTAGCATTCGCTGCAGGAGAGAACCTGCTGATGCTCTTAGCAGCCACAGGGCTGGCATGACTTGGCCCTTGCATGTCATTCAGTCTCTCTGTTGCTCAGCCAGCTATTTACACACAGGCCTGGGATCAGCTTCATTTGGTGAGAATAGGAATCACCTGTGAGCGCAGCCACATAGAGGGGTGACATTGCTGCTCTCATTAGCTGTTCAATCACTAGGTGCAGAGACTGATGCTGAGCCTCTGTGTCCAGCCACACTACAGGAACCCCTGCAGTGGTGCAGACACTTTTGATAAATCAATTGAGACCAATTGAGCCCTGGAGGGAAAAGTAATCACCTCCTGCTGGAAGCTTTTCATACACACTTTAGAAGTCCTCTGCCTAACTATAGCTCCTCTAGCAAAACTGTCCAAAGAACTCAGACCACCTGAGGTAGTTTTTATTAGATTTATTTTGTATTTTATGTGTATGGGCATTTTGCCTGGATACATGTCTATGTACCAGGTGTGTGCAGTGCCCTCAGAGGCCAGAAAGAGGATGTCATAGTCCCTGAAAATGGAGTTACTGACAGTTGTGAGTCACCACGTGGGTGTTTCAAATCAAACCTGAGTCATCTGGAGGAGCAGCCAGTGCTCCTAAGAGCTGAGTCATCTTTCCAGCCTTGCCACCTGAGGTTGATGTGATACCTCATGCAACACTGGTTCAGAACAAGGGAAGCATTTTCAAACAAAGGGCATTGCAACATTGGGGAAAGGAAACGCTATGGCTGGAAGCCAGAGAGTCGGATTCCATCTGTGAGGCAGCAACTGTGCCCCTCCAAGAGCAAGCAGAGGGTATCAGCAACTTTTCCTATCACTTGGAAAGCATGTTGGGCAGAAACAACCTCCCAGATTACCCAGGACCCATTTAGTAATGTCCTAGACTCTTCTCAACCCAATTGAGTTGGCTATCATAATAACCATCCCAGCAAGCTAGGGTTCAGACACTTTGGGGTTGGCCATCTGAGTCACTCTAAGAGAGACATTGATGGAGGCCACTTTTCCTGAAGTCTGACAGTTGTAGCACTAGAAATCCTCCACTCCACGACACTCTTCTGCTTTAGAAAAAACAAACTTAAAACTCTCTTGTTCCCTGAAGATATCTCATCTCAGTCTCAGGCAAATTGGGGTGGGTGGCTGACTTATTCCAATCATTACACAATACATACATCCAAAGTGCTTGTCAAAATAAAAAACTGCAGAATGGTGGTAGAGGAAGAGATGATACATATAACTGAGGAATCCAGGGTCACTTTTGGTAGCATAAATTGTGTCTCAATTGGCTTAACTCTTTATGGGAGATTGAATTCATTTTAAGAATTAGAATTGCACATTATTTCTTTGGGGAGAGGCAATTAGGTGGTCATTGTCGAAGTGGGGTAGGAGAGATTATGTACCTGTGGTGGTTTGAAAGATAATGGCCCCCAAAGGGAGTGGCACTATTAGGAGGTGTGGCCTTGTTGGAGTAGATGTGGTCTTGTTGGAGAAAATGTGTCACTGTGAGGGCAGGCTTTGAGGGTTTTTTTAATCAAGCGTCACTCAGGGTGACAGCTAATTGATTTCTGGTTGCCTCCCTATCAAGATGGTAATAGACTGAACCTCTGAAACTGTAAGCGAGCCATACCAATTAAATGTTTTCTTTAGAAGAGTTGCCATGGTCATGGTGTCTCTTTACAGCAACAAAATCCCTAAGACAGCACCTATCTGGGAAAGGCCTATTATTTCTGTCCGTGAGGAGATGCCTCACAGCCTAAGGGAGAATGCCTGTTCACTACAGCTCAGAAACTAATGGTATTAGATTGATCCATCCATGGTGTGTGAACTTTGCCTGAGTGTGATTGGGGATCTCTACATGAATTTTATTCAGTAGAGCACCAGACTTGGGGAGTTTTGAGGGTATGTCTATTCCAAAGAATATAATATCCATTATATTTGGCTGGCTGTGGTGGTAATCCCACTGATTGGAAGGCTGAGATATGACCACAAGTTCTAGGCCTACTGGAGCATAGCAAGATTTTGTCTCAAGAAGAAAGTGGGAGAGAGAGGGATGAAGGGAGGAAAGAAGGAAAAGAAGGAAAGAAGGAAGGAAGAAAACAAAGGGAGATACAAAAGAATTCAAGGGACAGAGAGAAGTCTTAGCAGTTAAGAAACTATACTGCTCTTTCAGAGGATCCAAGTTCTCCTCCTAACACCCACGTTGGACATCTCACAACTATCTTTAACTGTAGTTCCAAGGATCAAACACCCTCTTCTGTATTCTGCAGGCACCTGTGCTCATTGATACATGAATAACTCTCTCTCTCCCTCTCTCTCACTCACTCTTTCATACACACACACTTCTTAAATTTAAAAATGGGTATATTAATAAATAATGTATTAAGCATTATGTTTTCTTTGTAGATAATGGAGTGATAGTTCAGCAGTTAAAAGCACTGGCCGCTCATGCATAGAACCCAGGACCAATTTCTGGCACTCACATTCTAGGGCAAAAGGGTCTAGAATTACAGTTCCAGCTCTGCCTTCTGGTTTCCAAGAGCAACACAGCATGTGGTACAGAGCATAAGCAGTCAAAGTACCCATGCACATAAAATAAAAATAAATACATCTTTGGGTGTAGGGAAGCAGCCTCTAACCCCAGCAGACACTCTCCAGGAACCCACAGGCCACTCTGACCAGGCAAGCAGATAGGCTGACTGAAGATCTTTACCTCTCCTGCTGTTCCTTCAAATCCAGTCTCTTAGTCTCATCCCCAGCTCTGCAAGAGAACACCTACTGGAACCTCCCTTCCTCTCCTGCGTCCATCTCCAGTAGATCACACAAATCCTCAACTTAAACCTTCCTTACCCCCACTCATTATTTTATCCTAAACCCCAACTCCAGAAGGCACTCCCTGGGAACCCACAGGCTACTTAGGCCAGGGAAGCAGGTATGCTAACTGCAGATCTTTATCTTTCCCTCTGCTCTTCCAAATCTGATCCCCCACTTTTATCACTAGCTCTGTAGCAGACCTGCTCTCCTCCTTCTCTGCACCCATTCTCAGGGTACTAAGCAGATCTGAGTGAAACAACCTGTTTTTCTCCTTCCTGTGTATCCCCTCAGCTTTTCCCGCTCTCATGCCCCAGCCATCTCCACTCCCAATACCCAGAACCCAGAACCTCCAGTGTCTACACCTATTAAGACACCAGAAGAATTTCTTACCTGGCAACACTCAGCCACCACACTTGCCAAAGAATCAGACAGTGCAACAGAAACTAAGAAACGAAACAGCCACCCAACAAATACAAGATAAGATATCAGCACCTAGAATTATAGTCTTCCCTATCCCAGATGTCTATATGCCAGCACATAAACACTATCAGTGACAGCCAGGACAATATGTCTCCACTAGAGCCCTACCATGGTAGGCCCTGAGTATTCCTACATAGCTGAAGCACAAGAAAAAGACGTTAAAGCAGCCTTCATGCATATGATAGAGTTTCTTCAAGAGCAATGAATGACTCCCTTAAATCTATGAAAACACAAACAGTGGAAGGAAATGAATAAAACAGTTCAATACCTGAACATGGAAATAGAATCAATAAAGAAAATCCAAATGGAGGGAATTTTAGAAAAGAAAACTAGGAACTTGAACAGGAACTACAGAGGCAAGCTTCATCAACAGAATATAAGAGATGGAAGAAAGATTCTCAGGCATTGGAGACACAATAGAAGAAATCGATAGTTCAGTCAAAGAAAATGTTAAATCTAAAACAATTCCAGGCACAAAACCTCCAGGAAATCTGGGATACTACACGAAGACCAAATCTAAGAATAATAGGAATAGAAGGAGAAGAATCTGAACTCAAAGACACAGAAAGTATTTTCAACAAAACTATAGAAGAAAATTTCACTCACCTAAATAAAGATATGCCTATCAAGGTACAAGAAATACGCAGCACCAAAATGAACTGGATCAGAAAAGAAAGTCCCCTTGGCACATAATAATCAAAATACTAATTTTACATAACAAAGTATAATAAAAACCACAAAGAAAATAGAACAAGTAACATATAAAGGCAGACATATCAGAATTACACCCAACTTTGCAATGGAAACTCTAAAAGTCTGAAGGGCCTGGATAGATGTTTTGCAGACTCTAAGAGACTATACTCAGCAAAACTTTCAGTTACCATAGATGGAGAAAATACTCTATTTCATGATAAAGCCAAACTTAATATCTATCTATAGATCAAGCCCAACACAAGGTGCTAGAAGGAAAATTCCAACCCATAAAGGTTAACTACATCCGAAAAACCCACATGGAATAAATAATCCCAGAGGAACAAAATTAGAAGAGTGGAAGCGCTCGCTCTCTCTCTCTCTCTCTCTCTCTCTCTCTCTCTCTCTCTCTCTCTCTTTCTCCCCCACCACCCCAACTACAACCACTACCACCACCAGCACAACAACAAAAAAAGAGGAATCAACAGTCATTGTTCTTTGATATGTCTCAATATCAATCATCTCAATTTCCCAGTAAAAAGACACAGACTAACAGAACTGATGGTAAAATAGGATCCATCCTTCTGCTGCATTCAAGAAACACCTTAATATCAAAGACAGATAACAACTCAGGGTAAAAGGATAGAAAAAGATATTCCAAGCAAATGGACCCAAGAACCAAACTGGTATAGCCATTTTCATATCTGACAAAATAGACTTCAAATCAAAACTAATCAGAAGAAATAGGGAAGGACGATACATAATCATCAAAGGAAAAGTTCACCAAGAGGACAATGTAATTCTTAACATCTATACCCTAAACACAAAGGCACCCAAGTTCATAAAAGAAATACTACTACAGCTTAGATCGTATATTGACCCCCACACATTGATAGTATAAGTGAGAATGTATCTTTATACAATAGTATAAAATATCTTATGGTAACTCTAACCAAACAAATGAAAGACTTATATGATAAAAACTTTAAGACCCTGAAGAAAGAAACTAAAGAAGATATCAGAATATGGAAATATCTGTCATGCTCATGGATCAGTTGGATTAATGTAGTAAAAGTTTCCATCCTCTTAAAAGCAACTACAGATTGGTTGCAATCCCTAGCAAGATTCCAACACAATTCTCATATCTTGAAAGGATGATTTTCATCTTCATACTGAAACACAAGAACCCAGGATAGCTAAAACAATCTTAAATAATAAATGAATTTCTAGAGGTTTCAACTTGTACTACAAAGCTACAGTAATAAAATCAGCATGGTTTTGGAACAAAAAAGACACAATCATCAATGGAATCAAATTAAAGACCCGGGCACAAATCCACATAGCTATCAACATCTGATTTTTTATAAAGTAGCCAGAAATACACACTGGAAAAAGATAGCATCTTCAAAAAATGGTGCTAGTCAACTGGATGTCTGCATGCAAAGGAATGCAACTCAAATCCAAGTGGATCAAAGACCTCAACATAGAACCTGTTACACTGAAACCTAATAGCAGGGAGACTGGGGAATAGCCTTGAAGAGATCGGCACAGGAGACAACTTCCTGAACAGAACACCAATATCACAAGCACAAAGTAGACAAATAACTAAAGGAACCTCATGAAACTGAGAAGGTTCTACACAGCAAAGGACACTGTCATTTGAACAAAGTGGCAGCCCACAGAATGGGAAAAGTTTTTTTTTTTTATCAACTACACATCTGATATAAGGCTAATATCCAAAATAAAAAAAGAACTCAGAAAAGTAGGTATCAAGAAAACAAATAATCCAATTAAAATTGGGGTGTAGATCTAAACAGAGAATTCTCAAAAGATGAGACTCAAATGGCTGAGAAAAAGAAATAGTCCATATCCTTAGCTATCAGGGAAATGTAAATTGAAACTACTTAGAGATTTCATGTTACAACTGTCAGAACGGCTAAGATCAATAAGACAAATGACAGTTCACGTTGTTGAGGATGTGGAGTAAGAGGATACTCCTTCATTGCTGATGGGAGTGCAAATGGCACTATGGAAATCACTGTGGCAATTCCTTGGGGAGGATGGGAATTGATCTACCTCAAGATCCAGCTGCACTACTCTTGGGCATGTACCCAAAGGATGCTTCTTCCTGTCTACAAAGAAAATTGTTCAACCATGTTCATTGCTGCTTTATCCATAACAGTCAGAAATTGGAAACAATCAAGATGCCCCCTCAACAGAAGAATAGATAGATAAAGAAAATGTGGTACATTTACACAACAGAGTATTATTTAACCATCAGAAAAAAAAAAATGACATCACGAAATTTGCAGGCAAATGGATGGAACTGGAAACAAATCATCCTGAGTGAGGAAATCCAGACCCAGAAAGACAAATATGGTGTGTGTTTGATTATATGTGGATAGTTGAGGTTAAGGCTTTGATAATCAAGCTACAATTCATAGAATCATAGAGGTTAGGTATAGAGTAAGGGTCTAGAGGGTACAGGTAGATCGCATTAGAAAAGGGAAATAGAATAGATAGTTGTGGTGAATGGAGGGGGGTTAGAATGGGCGTATTGCGTGGGGAGGGGCAGATGAGAAAGGGATGATGGAGGGAATATGGTGAGAGACAGCGAAAATTAAGGGCCACTTGATTGATAGTATGGAAACCTAATACAGTAGAAGTTTTCTAAAATAGCTACATATATGAAGGTAATCTAAATAATTTGCCAAATAAATGGGGAGTCAGAATCCCAGCTTGCCATTTTCTGTCACAGAATGAAGCTTCTAGTACTAGGCTTAGGTTACATCTAATTGAGTTATTGGCCAAAGGGGTCCCATGCGAATCTCCAAACAACCCAGGCTGTTGCCAAGACTATGAGTTGCTCTCCACAAGCTGATAGCAAGGCCCCATTCCTGAAGACAACACCTATGCAGCACATAAAGAAGTTAAGCTGGTGCTTACATAGAGTCTTCACTCTGGGACCTATTGTGAAATTAAATAAGACTGGACTAAACCCCTCCCCCAAATTACTCACATAATGACATTTTGCTATACTCCTAGATCAGTGTCTTTCTCTGTCATCATCAGAGAAGCTACCTCCTGCAGCATATACGAACAAATACAGAGACCCACAGACCCACATAATGCAGAAATTGAGAGACCTTGAAACACTCAGCCCTAAATAGGATGTCTCTATCAAGTCCCTTCCTCCAGGATTCAGGAAACCCCATGGAAGAGGAGGTTGAAAGAGTGTTAGTGATAGAGGGTATGAAGGACACCAAACAATCAAGACCCTCTAAATTAACATGAGTAAAGCTCAGACAAACTCACAGAGACTGAAGCAGCATGTACAGGGCCTGCATAGATCCGCACCAGGTCTTTTGTGTCCATATCATGGCTTCCAGTTTAGTATTTTTATGGAATTAGTGTGCTTGTGAAGGAGTGGGTCTCTGATTCTGGTGCCTTCTCTTGGGCTTTTTTTCACTTTGTTGATTCGTTTTGTACAACTGGATGAGCAGATTTTCTTTTATCTCATTATAGTTTATCTTGTTATATTTAATTATTATCCCTTAGAAGCCTGTTTTTATTTTTTTCTAATTAGAGACAGAAAGGGAGTGGATCCAGATAGAAGGGGAGGTGAGGAGGAACTGGGAGGAGTAGATGGAGGAGAAATAATCAGAATATAATATGTGAGGGAGGAAAATCTATTTTCAGAAAAGGAAAAAAATAAGCAAAAAATAAATTTTTAAAAAATTATCACTTCTTTCCATGTTAATTACTCAAGTGAAAATAATGACATTTGTTAGTCAGGTAGAGCCTAATTAATGCATTAATTTCTGAGCAGCATCTGGTTATTGCCCAGATTTTCCAGTAAAGATGCTAATCTGAAGAAAAATGATTTAAGGACTCAATGAAGGCTGGCACTCTGGTTCTTGCCATTGATTATCATTTGTAGCATTTTTCAAAGGGATGATTCCAAGAAAGGTTCACAATGAGAATGAAAGTCTTTCTCCGGCTGCTGAGAAGATGCTTAATTCATTCATTCATTAATTAAAATTTGTACAATTTATCAAAGGACTTAGGTAAAATCATTGAGGCTAATCCAGGAGTAAGAGATATGAATTCACTTAATGAGTTTGTAACTTCCAGCCTCAGACTCCCCTTGGGCCTGGCAATAAGCCTAGCCAATGGTTAAGGGGCCATCTCCACTCTGGCATGGGATTCTTGTTTTGCAGTTTCATCCCAGAAGATTCCTTTCCATGGCCTGATGACATTTTGTACTTGGAAGGAGTGCCTTTGTTTTTAGTCCTTCAGAGCTGTTTACATGCAGCACCTGCTTCCCATCTGTGAATGCTCCAAGTCCACTCCGTATCTACTGTTGTCATTGTTGACCAGTGTTCTCAGCTAACTGCTCACAAAGTTCTGGGGTTTCTCTTGTGAACCCTGAGAATGTAATTTCACTGCCTTCTTGCACTTCTCTAGCATAGGAACATCCACTAGGCACAGACATTTCCTGTCTAGATTCTCTTTTATTTTTTCCCCTTCTTTCTAGTCTGTTTTATCCCATGCATGCCTAATTTAGATAGGGTTACATAATGCAGTGCCTCATCCTGGCAGGGTGTACTACTTTCTGGTCAAGATCCCCAGTGGTACACCTCTCTGTGTTGAAGGAGACCTTGACATTTATTCCTATAATTATACATTCCTATGGCATGTTTGGAAACTGTAAATCACTCAATAGATTGTTTTGACTCTAAATAAAACATGGAATATATTGTTAATAACAGATGAGTTTTTGGTTCAAATGCTATAATTAGACACCCAAAACAATGCTACTCTGTGGATTAACATCTTGAGGTCTTAACCTATCATCCGTCTCTGAAAATATGTACTTTCTCCCCATCTCACTATTCAAGCAGGAAATTGAGAACATATTTCCATCATTAAGAGAAGCGTGTGAAGGGCTCCCACTGAATGTTGCTATAGCCTGAGTGGCTTAAACAAATAAACATTCCTTAACCACAATCCCAGTAGTTTGGAGGGTCAAGGCTAAGGGTGAGAAGATTCAGCACGTGGATGCTCTGCTTTCAGCTGTGCAGACAGCTATAGCTGTATTGTTGTTTCATTCTCACTTGTCAGTGAACAGGGGAGAAAAGACAACTTGTTCCTGTATCTCCTCGTGAATGCACCAATCCTGTCATGGGAGTTCCACCCTGTGACTTAGTGACATTCCAGTGGTTGCACTTCTAAAAGCACTGCATTTATGTCTAGAGTTCAACATAGGACATTCGAGGGGGCATACATATGTGGTCCATAACATGCAATTTTCCAGGTACCCTTGGGGGAGGCAGTAAGAGAAGAGCTGCATTAAATAGCTGCACCAGTTCGAACACTTGCATGGTTTGCAAAGGCAAGTGTTGTGCTTTCAGTGTCCAAGGTTCATATGTTTCAAATGCTAGCCCTAGCTGGTAGTACTCATTTGCAAGGTTGTGGAGTCTTTGCAATGTAGAAGTCTGATGGAGGTTATGGGCTAATGGGTGTTGAGTGTTGAGATTTTATAACCCACTTCCTGTCCACTTTATGACTAGAGTTGTGATGTGACAAGCTTCCTCAGGTTTCTGCTGTTATGCCTTTCTTTCTATGACGGTTTGTTTCTGTCTTAGCTATCATGAAGATGACAACTCTTTTATAAGAGTTTAATTTTTAATTTAATTGGGGTGGCTTACAGTTTCAGAGGTTTAGTCCATTATCATGATGGTAGGTTTGCAGGCAGACATGGTGCTGGAGAAGGAGCTGAGAGTTCTACATCTTGATCCAAAGGCAACAGGAAGTGAACTGTCTACACTGAGCTTGGCTTGAACATATGAGACCTCAAAGCCCACCCCCACAGTGACACACTTCCGTCAGCAAAGCCACACCTACTGCAACAAAGCCACACCTCCTAATAGTGCCATCCCTATGAACTTATGGGGGCCAATTATATTCACACGACCACAGTATCCCTTCTTAAATGGCGGCTACTAAATAAACTCTTCCTTCCCTGAGTTGCTTTTGTCCGGTAACTTGTCAGAGCCCTGAGAAAAGCAACTAACCGAGCAAGTGTAACAAACAGACAGTGAGGAGCTGGCACTTCAAAAGGAAGACCATGCAAATATCATAACAATGTCAACTGCTCCCTGCCTTCCTGTTGAGGAGACAAAGAGCTCAGAAGGCCAGTGGCAAACAGGAGAGGTGCACAGGCATCTGTACTTAGCATTTATCTGTTGTGGGAGAAGTGGCTCATTACTTCTACATCTTGATTTTTAAAAAGAAGTCAGAAACAGTTATTTTGCTTTGTTTTGGTTTCTTTGGGGGGGGATGTTTTTGTTGTTTTAACTATCTTGACTTAAAAACTGCCTTGAATGTTTTAAAACTTTGGTTAGGCCTAAAAAAGCATATCTGCAGGGCTGATGTAGCCCTGCCACAACCACTGGTTTGTAAACTTGAGTCTAGGTGAGATGTTAGGTAATCTCAGTGCCCAAGGGGATACTGAGAGACCACAGAGTAGATGTTATGAAAAGGTCATGTAGTTGGTACATAAACAAGTGTATACATATGCTTTAGCTCCATGTTCTAACTCTAGGGGTGAGCAAGAGGCAAAGATTATAAAACACATTGTGCTAAGGCTACCCTTTTCATCATTCAGTCAAGGTGAAGGTTAAAAACAGAAACTGAGGCTAGAGAAATGACTTACTATTTGAGAGTTTGGAATTTGGTTCAAGGAGACCTACCACTGTCTCTAGGAGATCCAACCCTGTCTGGCCTTCATGGGCACTGCAGTCTCCTGCATATAACCACACATAGACATACACTCACAGCATACACATAGTTGAAAATTTAAAAAAAATAAGTCCTCAGAATAGGAATTAATTTTGATTGTGAAAAAATGGAAGTAATGGCTCTTGCACACCTGAATTTTTGGACAAAGATTTATATTTACTATGCCCAAAGGCTTCCCAGGTATTGTTCATTGTCCCTGATTGGGGACTAACAACTCCTCATTTGTCATACCAGGACTTTCTTTGCATTATATTTATCTTCAGGTTACCTAAAGATCTGATGCTTATGTTGTGAATTCTGACACAGGAGAGACAATCCTATTCTATAAGATATAATAAGAGTACCACCATGTTTTCTTATTTTTAATCAAAAATTGTTTCGTACATTATATTTTGGTCATGATTTCCCCTCCCCCACCTCCTCCCAGATCCTCTCCACTTCCTTTCCCTACCTACCCAACTTTATGTTCTCTCTTTCTTTGTTTAAAAAAAAGTGCAAGAAATAAAACTGGACAAAACCACAAAAACAAAAACCAAAACAAATAGGCAAAAAAACCCAATAAGACAAAAAAATGCCGAAACAAAGCAAAATAAAAGAAAAAGTCCACAAAAATATCTTTGAGTTCATTTTGTGTTGACCAAATGTTCATGGGTATTGAACTTGCCCTGGAGTATGATTGATAAACTTAGTGACATTCCATTGGAGAAAACTGATTTTCCTTTTGCTAGCTAGTATCAATTTAGCTGTTTGTTTAGGAGTGAGACCGCATGTCCACTTCCTCCATTGCAGTGATGGGTCCATTTCTGATTTGAATTTGTTCAGATCTGTGCATGCTGCTACAATCTCAGAGTTCATATGTGCATCCCTTTTGTGTGTGGAAAACAGTGTTTCCTTGGAGTTATGCATCACCTCTGGCTCTTAAAATCTTTCTTCCACCTCTTCTGCATAGATCCCTGTCTTAAGAGTTTCCATTGCTGTGAAGAGAAACCAAGACCTCAGCAACTCTTATAAATGAAAACATTTCATGGAGACTGGTTTACAGTTTCAGAGTCTTAGTCCATTATTGTCATGGCGGGAAGCATGGCAGTATTCAGGCAGATATGGCACTGGAGAAGGATCTGAGAGTTCTCAACTTGATCTGCAGGCAGCAAAAGGAAATGGTGAGCCACACTGGGCTTAGCTGGAGCATATAGGACCTCACAGTCCACCCCCTCAGTGACACACTTACTCTAACAAAGTCATGCCTCCCAATAGTGCCACTCCCTACAGGCTAAGCATTCAAACACATAGTCTATAGAGGTCATTCCTATTCAAACCACCACAATCCCCAAACCTTGAGAGTTGGGATTTGGTGAAGACATCTTATTTAGGACTGAGCATTCTAAAGTCTCTCACTTTCTGTACCACCATGTTTTCTAAAAGCAGCTTTATTGAGACATATTTTTTTAGCATAACATTTACCCACCATAACTGCAAGTCAACAATACCAGTGAATTTAATGATTTGTGTCAAGAATCCCTATACTCCAGCTTCACATCAGTTCTGTCATTGCAGAATGTTCCCTCATGCCCCTCTATAGCCCATTATTCTGGCTCCCCCAGGCCTACACAAGTACTGATGTGTTTCCCATTGGTATAGTGTTCCTTTCTCTAAACATTTTGTGTTATGTGGACTCACAAAATATGTGGAATTTTGCAACAGATATTGCTCATTTAGCATAAAATATTTGACATTTGTTCACGTGCTGCAGGGAGGCACATATCACATCTAAAAAATGTACTCATCGGTTGTTGGACTTTTGAATTGTTTCCAAATTTAGGCTTTATGAGTAATGCAGACTGAATACTTGTATCCATGTATTTATAGAACCATGTTTTTGAGAGAGGATGCTCCAAATCAGGCAGAGGAACTTAGAGAAGGAAGTCACATACTATCCAGAAATGTAGAAAGTAAGGCAAGCTTGGAGGATGGAGGATGTTGTATATTCACAATAAATAACAATAAAATGATGGGTTATACTTGTGAATAAGAAGGGGGATTAATGACTTTAACAGGAGATTCACTCCAAAGCACATCCTGCCAGAAGATATGCAATACAGACATACACACCCCATGTCTCACTAACATTCTGAGCCTTCTGACATCACCACTTTCTAAGACAGTAGAATGCCCATGCATTCGTCTCACTGATTCTGGAATCCCTGGTGAGTTCATAGAAAGTTCCTGATCATTATTCATCACTCATGTATGAGTGACAGGAGCTCTGATAACTTCTCTAACACGTTGACATATTAGCAGTAGAGGACACTGGAAGAAATAAAAAAAAACTAAAATCAAGCCTCGTTCACGGAGAAGAATGTCTCTTCACAAACTCCCAAATGATTTCCCTGAACTCAGCCCTAACCTTCTGCCTTGCTCTAGTTACATGGACTAACGACTCCAGCAGAATGTTGAGTCTGAGCAGATGTTATAATAAGGAAGGATAAGTGACCTTGAGTTTAACATCACTCAGAAGGCATGACAGAGGAAACTCTTACATCATTAGTGCTGAAAATGAGTCAAAATGATCTAGATTCCAATATTTGTGATTCTTCCCAAGAGGATCATTGGTCTTGAAAATCAGGACCATTTAAATGCACCTACTAGAAACAGACACCAAAAATTGTTTAGCACTTTTTTTTTGAATGTATGAGCAGAATGAAATTGAGCAAGGAGCTCTGTGCCTTCTGTAAGCATTTACCCCACAGATCAACATCTCCACTGAGTTGTGTTACTGACCTTCTCTGAGCATTGCTGAGATTGATGCTAGATGTTCAGTAGTGAACTTCTTTGATGGGAAGAAACTTGGTATCTTCATTGCTATATGAATCCGTAAAAGTGCAATGATTGTCTCTTAAGGCTAATTAGAGGCTGATGGTACCCCGACCCTCCTCTCATATAATGTGTACTATTTCAAGCTAGTTCTTTTTAATGTTTTTGGTCTCAGGCTTCCCTTCATATCCTCCATTAGACTCACATTAATGTTGTGAATCTTTAAACATTTTATATGATTTCTTTCTATTCTGAGTCATCCATATTATTCTAAATGATTGAATTTCACTTAACTGAATTTGTGCATTTATTTTGCACTTCAGCCATATTACTGATCTCTTGTGACTTCTCAGTTAAACCAAATGTACCCTACAAAAATGAAACAAGTACATGCATGAGCCATCAATATGCTGATTGCAATAGAGCACAATGACAGGAAATTTCTTTTCTGAACAATTTAAGATAGAGAACGGGATTCAAGAAGCTAGCTAAGCATGAGACCATAATGTCAACACACTTTCCCCTAATCCTATATTTTACGTCTAATTTGATATTTGTTTTTATTAATTTTTCCTATTGAACTTTTTATTGATTCATTGTAGATTTCATATCCTGCATCGTGATCCCACTCATATCCCTGTCTCTTCCCATCTGACCTCTACCCTTGCAATTTCCCCCACAGGATAAAACAAAACAAAACAAAACTTGAGAGAAAAGAAAAGAGAAAAAAAGAAAAGAAAAGAAAAATCTCATAGTGGAAGCTGAAGTGTGGCACAGTGAGTTACACAGTTTACCCTTTAGTCCAAATGTCATTACTTACAAGTGTTCATTGCAATGAGTCATTGGTCTGGTTTGAAGCCTCTGGTTTCTGCTATATCATCAATACCGGGCCCTCACTGGGGCTCATCTTGGATATCCTATTGTTGTCTGGAGATCCCGCAACTTTGAGTCTGCAGGACCATCCCCTTCACGAGCTCCAGCAGATCACAGATGGAATGGATAATGGGATGGGCCAACTTATAGCCCTGGTTTTGGGTCTGGATGGTTGCTGGGTTGGTCAGCCTGCCAGTTCTCCTTCATCCTCAACACCAAGGTGAGCTCTCCAGCACCGCCCTGGCTACCTCTCCCTATGTAGTAATACAACACGGAGTAGGGCAAGTTCTTCTCTTCTCACGCTCTCAGGCCAGCTTGCCCACACCCACACTACCAGGGCCAGCTCTACTGTGTTGTCCAGGCGAGGTGTAGGGGCCACTCTGCCCAGTGCTGCAGCTGGTGACAGATGAGTGATAGGACCAGCTCTCCCATGCTCACAGCATGGGTCGGCTTACCCATGCCATCACCAGCAGGGCCAGCTCCTCTGTGTTGCCTAGGTGAACTACAGGGCCTGCTTTCCTTAGTGCAGCAGCCATTGAGATGCTGGGCCAGCTCACTGGTTCAGTTCCCATGATCTCACGGCCAGCTCTCCCACCTGCCACAGGCAGTGAGGAGTGGCGGCGGAGGGGGGGGGGAGAGGACATTTCCCTGTCAGTTAAGTCACTATATCACAGACGAGGGATGGGGACAGATCTCCAATGCTCACATTCTCCGGGCTAGCTCACCTGTACCCCTGTCAACAGGGTCAGCTCCATTGTGCTACCTAGACAAGGTACAGGGCCTACTCTCACTGGTGCTGCAGTTTGAGGATCAGGTCTTCCACCTGCCACACAGGTGGGAAGAGGTGAGGTAGGGAGGGGTGAGGTGGAGAGGTGGGGAGGGCATCTTTCCCTCACCCGTGCCACCGCATGGCAGATGCGGAAGGCTGGACAAGCCCTCTCACTCTCACATGCTCAGGGTCAGCTCCCCCACCCCCAACAGGGTCAGCTCTGAAATGCTGCCCAAGCACGGTGGTGCAGGATCCACTCTCTGGAGTGCTGAAGTAGGTGAGGGGTAGGACTAGTTCTCCCTAGCGTTGCAGCCATCGAGGGGCAGCTCCAACTCCGTGCAGCCCTAGCCTCTCAGTATTCAGTGGTAACAGGAGCCACAGACATCGACACAAACCACAGCTGCGGCGAGTGTAGACACAGCCCTTGGCTGCAACTCAGGCCTGGACATCACCATGGCAAGCAGGCCACCCACCTCAGCCGACTCCTCACTGCCTTCATCTTTTCAGATCTGCCTCTCTCCACAGGACATGAGCCATTCTGCCTCTCTTTTTCCCATTCCCTGCTATATATTTGCTCATCATAATAGAGCCCATCTGCCCAGTGAAGAGCCCTGGACCAGAATGTACATCTGTGTCCTTCATTGACTTTCTTTATATGAACATCATCTTTTTTATTGAAAATAGATTCTTTTCTCATACAGTATATCCTAATTATAGTTTCCACTCCCCCCACCCCTCCAAGTTCCTCTTCACCTCATCTTCCCTTTGAATCCACTCCCTTTCTGTCTCTTATTAGAAAGATCTAGGAGGTAACAATGAGATATGGCAACATAAAATATAATAAGATGAAGCAAAAGCTTTCATATCGAAGTTGGACACTCAAGCCAACAATAGGAAAAGAGCCCCAAGAGAAGACATAAGCTTCAGAGCTCTTACACTCAGAAGTCCCATAAAAATGCTAAGCTAATGTTGGAATACATTGCTGGCTGGTTAGAGGTCACTGTCTCCCCATGGCCTGGCAGCTTATCTCAATAGCTAGGCAACATGGAGCTCCCTCCCTCCCACAAAGCTTCCTGCTCTCTACCTGCCCTTATCTGAAGAATGTCCCTGGGCCTGGAGGACTGACCTTATCTGAAAACTGTCTCTAAACCAGATGTCTGATTCATCTTTAGCTTGACTCTGGCACAGATGCCTGCTAAGAAGACTTGTGCTAGGAGCTCTGCTGTAGGACCCTACCGCCACATACTAAGCCTTGTGATAGGAGCATGCCACCTAATACAAAGTAGGGTTTGTCCTCAGGCTCCCCAATCCTATACGTTCCTTATACTCTGGAATAAAGTTGAGGTGGTTCACTGAAGTCTGTATCCTGGAAGCCTCTGCCTATCCATCTGTGCTCATGGGCTGCATACAACGCTTCTGTCACCCCCTCTACTTCTTTCCCCTCACAAACTGGTGGTCAACAGACTGAGAGGGAAAGAGGACCCCCACAAGCTGATAGCTATAATATATAGCCAGAGGACCTGGGGTAGACTCATGTAGGCCCTGTGCTTGCTGCTTCAGTCTCTGTGAGTTCATATGTTCCCTACTTAGTTGATTCCAAGGGCCCTGTTCTCCTGGTGTCCTCCATCCCCTCTGACTCTGAAAATCTTTCTGCCTCTTCTTCCATGGGATTCCCTGAACGCTGAGGGGAGTGATTTTGTGGAGACTGCTGAAGAAGGAAGCCTCTTTGATGATGACTGGGTAAAGCACTGATCTATGAATATAACTGAGTAACATTAGGAATCATTTTATTTTATTATTATTTTTAGACCAGCTATATTTGGTTTTACCCTAGGTCTTTGGGATATCCAGAACCAGAAGTCTCTGGTTCTTGGTGACCCAAGCAATGTCAGATATAGATCCCTTCTCATGGAGTGGATCTTAAGTCAGACCAGATACTGGTTGAGTACTCCCACAAGTTCTGTGCCACCATTGCCCTAGCATATTTTTCAGGAAGAACAGATGGTAGGTCAAGGGTTTTGTGGCTGTATTCGTGTTCATGTTTCTCTTTCAGTAGCCTGCAGAGTACCTTACCTCATCAAAGAGAGAATGTACAGATGAAAGCTTCATGTAGGCACCAGCTGGACTTTTCCAAGTTCAATGAGTTCTGTGGATGCTGTTCTCAGCAATAGAGCCCCACTATCAGTTGGTGGAGAGCAACCCTTTCTCTTAGCATCAGTCTGGGTTGTTTAGGAATTTCCATGCTATCCCTTTGGCCAATAACTCAACTGAATGCAACCTAGACGCACCACTGGAAGCCTTGCCTGGCTACAATGGATAGACAGTTGAGCCTTTGTATCCCTCATTATTATAAGATCTCATTAGAATCACCTTCATAGATTCCAGGAAGTCTCTACTGCATTAGGTTTCCACACCCACCCAATACCCACAATTCCATCTCTCCCTCCATCCCATGCCTCCGACCTCATCCCTCCCACTCCTGCTCCCTTCCCCACCCACTCCCAGTCCACCCACAATCTATTCTATTTCCCCTTCCCAGGAAGGTCCAAGTGTCTCTCACTAGACCCTTCCTCCTCATCTAACCTCTCTATGTCTATGGATTGTAGTTTGGTTATCATTTACTTAACGGTTAATATCCACTTATTTGTCTTTCTGTGTGTGGATTACCTCCTCACGATGAGTTTTTTTTTATATAGTTTCATCCATTTGCCTGTGAATTTCGCGATGTCATTTTTAAAACAGATGTGTAATAAACACTACATTATGTAAATGTAGCATATTTTGTTTATCCATTCTTCTGTTGAAGGATATTTAGATTGTTTCCAGTTTCTGGCTATTATGAATAAAGCTGCAATGAACATTGCTGAGCAAATGTCTCTGTGGTAGGATGGAGTGTCCTTTGGATATATGCCCAAGAGTGGTATAGCTGGACTTGAGGTAGAGTCATTCCCAATTTTCTGAGGAACCACCATGTTGGTTTCTATAGTGGTTGTACATGTTTGCACTCCCACCAGCAATGGAGGAGTGTTTCCCTTGTTCCATATCTTTGTCACCATTAGCTGTCACTTGTGTTATTGATCTTAGCCATCTAACAGGTGTAAAATGGAATCTCAAAGTACTTTGATTTACATTTCTGTGACCGACGAAGATGTTGAACATTTCTTTAAATGTTTCTCAGCCATTTGAGATTCCTCTATAAGAATTCTCTGTTTAGATTTGTACTCCATTTTTAAAAATTGGGTTATTTGTTTTCTTGATTAATAGTTTCTTGAGTTCTTTATATATTTCGTGTATTAGTCCTCCATCAGATGTGGAGTTGGTAAAAATCTTTTCCCATTCTTTAGGCTTCCACTTTGTCTGAATAATGGTGTCCTTTGCTATGCAGAAGCTTTTCAGTTTCATAAGGTCCCAGTGTTGTGTTGTTTATCTTAGTACCTACACTATTGGTGTTCTGTTTAGAAAGTCATCTCCTGTGCCAATGCATTCAAGGCTATTCCCTACTTTCTCTTCTACTAGGTTCAGTGTATCTGGTTTTATGTTGAAGTCTTTGACCACTGGAACTTTAGTTTTGTGCAGGGTGATGACTATGGATATATTTGCATTTTTCTGTATCAGTAATTCTCAGCCTGTGGGTTGTGACCCCTCTGGGGGTCCAATGACCCCTTTACAGGAGTCACTTAAGACCATCAGAAAACACAGATATTTACATTACAATTCATAGCAATAACAAAGTTATAGTTATAAAGTAACAGTGAAAGTAAGGATATGGTTGGAGGCCAGCACAATGTGAGGAACTGTGTTAAAGGGTTACAGCATTAGGAAATCTGAGAGCCACTGTTCTACATTCTGCCATCCAGTTTGACCAGAAGAATTTGCTGAAGGTGTTGTCTTTTTTTCCAGTGTGTATTTCTAGTTTCTTTATCAAAAATAAGGTTTTCATACATGTTGGATTTATGTCTGGTTCTTCAATTTGATTCCATTGATCAATGTGTCTGTTTTTATGCAAATAATATATGGATTTTGTTACAGTAGTTCTTCAGTACAACTTAAAATCATGGATGATGATACCTCCAGTATTTTTTTTATTATTGAGGATCATTTTAGCAATCTTGGGTTTTGTTTTTCCATATGAAGTTGAGCATTGTCCTTTCAAGGTCTGTAAAAGATTGTATTAAGATTTTGATGGGTATTGCATTGAATCTTCAGATTGCTTTTGGCAAGATGGCCAGTTTTACTATGTTAATCCTACTGCTTCATGAGAGTAGGAAATTTTCCATCTTGTTCAATTTCTTTCTTCAAAGACTTGAAGTTTTTGTCACACAAGTCTTTCACTTGCTTGGTTAGAGTTACCCAAGATATTTTATGTTATTTGGGGCTATTATGAAAGGTGTTGTTTCCTTGATTTTGTTCTAGTTGATTTTTCATTTTTATATAGGAGAGCTACTGATTTTTTTGAGTTAATCTTATATCCAGCCACCTCATTGGAAATTTTTATCAACTGTAAAAGTTCCCTGGTGGAATATTTAGAGTCACTTTTGTATACTACCACACCATTTGAAAATAACAATACTTTGCCTTCTTTTCCAATTCAAATACCTTTGCTCTCCTTCAGTTGTCTTATTCTTCTAGCTAAAACTTCAAGTCTATATTGAATAGATATGGAGAGAGTGGATAACCTTGTATTGGAACTGCTTTGAGTTTCTTTCCATTTAATTTGATGTTGGCTATAGGCTTGCTGTAAATGCCTTTATTATGTTTAGAATTGTCTTTTGTACCCCCAGTCTCTCCAAGACTATTACCATGAAGGGGTATGTAATTTGTCAAAGGCTGTTTATGCATCTAATGGGATGATTGTGTGCTTTTTTTTTTCTTTCAGTTTGTTTATACAGTGGATTACATTTTACTGATTTTCATATGTTGAATCATCCCTGCATCTCTGGGATGAAGCCTACTTGTTTATCCATGGTGGATAATCTTTCTGATGTGTTGTTGGATTCAATTTGCCAGTATTTTGTTGACTATTTTTGCATCTATGTTCATAAGGGAATTTTGCCTATAATTATCTTTCTTTGTTGAGTCTTTATGTAGTTTGGATATCAGGGTAACTGTAGCCTCATAAAATGAATTGGGCAATGTTCCTTCTGTTTCTATTTTGTGGAATAATTTGAGAAATATTGACATGAACTCTTTGAAAGTCTGGTAAAATTTTGTGCTAAAACCATCTGGCCATGGGCTTTTCTTTTAGTTGGGAAACTTTTAATGACTGTTTCTATTTCACTAGAAGTTTTAGGTCTATAAATAGTTTAACTGATATTGATTTAACTTTGGCAAGTGATAGCTATCAAGAAAATTATCCATTTCTATTAGATTTTCCAATTTGGTGGAGTAGAGGCTTTTAAAGTATGTCCTTCTGATTCTCTGATTTCCTTGGTGTCTGCTGCTATGTCCCCCTTTTCATTTCTGTTTTTATTAATTTGGATGTTCCCCCTCCACCTTTTAGTTAGTTTGGATAGGGTTTATTTATCTTGTTGATGTTTTCAGAGAACCAATTCTTTGTTTCATTGATTCTTTGTTTTGTTCTCCTTGTTTCTATTTCACTGATTTCATCCTTCAGTTTATTTCTTGCAATCTATTCCTCTTGCATGTGCTTACTTATTTTTGTTCTAGAACTTTAATGTGTGCTATTAATTTTCTAGTACAAGATCTCTCCAATTTTTATGTAGGCACTTAGTGCTATGAACCTTCCTCTTAGCACTACTGTGTGTCTCCAAGTTTGCCTATGTTGTGTATTCATTTTTATGGAATTCTAGATATCTTTAATTTCTTTATTTCTGTTGACTCATTCATTCAGTATAGAGTTGCTCAGTTTCCATGAGTTTGTAAGCTTTCTTTTCTTTCTGTTGCTGTTGATATCCAGTTTTAATCTGCAATGGTCTGATAGTCTGGAGGGAGTTATTTCAGTGTTTTTGTACCTGTCAAGACTTGCTTTGTGTCTGAGTATGTGGATAATTATGGAAAAAGTTTAATGAGGTGCTTGGGAAAAGGTACATTACTTTGTGTTTAGGTAAATTTTTTTTATAAATATCTGTTAGGTCCAGTTGGTTTATAATGTCTGTTAGCTCTAGCATTTCTCTGTTTAGATTTTATCAGGATAACCTGTCCTTTGGTAAGAATTGGGTATTGAAATCTCCCACTATCAGTGTGTGAGGGATAATATTTGATTTAAGATACAGTAGTGTTTCTTTTACACACAGATGCTCTTTTGTTTGGGGCATAGACATTAAGAAATGAAATGTCATTTTGGTGGATTTTTCCTTTGATGAATATATACTGTCGATTTTTGCTTCTTTTGATTAATTTTGATGTGTAGTCTATTTTGTTAGATATGAAAATGATTACATCAGCTTGCTTCTTAGGTCCATCTGCTTGGAATATCTTTTTCTAGTCCTTTATACTGACATAATATCTATCCATGATATTGAGTTGTATTTCTTGGATGCAGCAGTAGGCTAGATCCTGCTTTCACATCCACTTTATTAGTCTGTGTCTATTGAGGGGATTGAGGACATTGGTATTGAGAGATATCAATGAGCAATGATTGTTGATTCCTATTATTTTTGTTGTTGTTGCTGCTGCTTCTGCTGCTGGTGTGTGTATATTCTTCCATTCTTTTGGTTTTGCTGATGTGAAATTATTTATTTCCTGTGTTTTCATGGTTGTAGCTTGCCTCCTTAGTTTGGAGTTTTTCTTCTAGAACCTTCTGTGTGACTGGATTTGTCAATAGATACATGGGATATCTTATTTTCTCCTCCTATGGAGATGGAGAGTTTTGCTGGGTGTAGTCTGGGTTGACATCTGTGGTCTCTTAGAGTCTGCTGCAGCACATCTATCCTGGCCTTTCTGGCTTTTAAAGTCTCCATTGACAAGTCAGGTGTATTTCTAATAAGTCTACATTCATATGCTACTTGGACTTGCAACTTTTAGTATTCTTCCTTTATTCTCTTTATTTAATATTTTGATTGTTATGTACCAAGAGGACTTTCTTTTCTGATCCAATCTATTTGGTGTTCTGTGTGCTCCTTGGACCTTTATAGGCATTTCCTTCTTTAGGTTAGGAAAATTTTCTTCTATGATTTTGTTGAAAGTATTTCCTGTGTCTTTGAGATGGGAGTATTCTCCTTATCTCTATTCATGTTATTCTTAGGTTTGGCCTTTTCATAGTGTGCCATATTTCCTAGATGTTTTGTGTCAGAAATATTTTAGATTTAACATTTTCTTTGACCAATGTATCTATTTGTGATATCGTATCTTCAATGCCCGAGATTGTTTCTTCCATCTCATGTATTCTGTTGGTGATGCTTGTCTCTGTAGCTCCTGTTCAAATCCCTAAATTTTTTATTTCCATAATTTACTCAATTTGTGTTTTCTTTATTGCTTCTATTTACATTTCAAGGTTTTGAACAGTTTTATTCATTTCCTTCAACTGTTTATATTTTCTATAAGGGATTTATTCATTTCCTCCAATTGTTTGTTTATGTTTTCTGTTTTTTTTTTGTTTGTTTTTGTTTTTGTTTTTCGAGACAGGGTTTCTCTGTGTAGCTTTGCGCCTTTCCTGGGACTCACTTGGTAGCCCAGGCTGGCCTCGAACTCACAGAGATCCACCTGGCTCTGCCTCCCGAGTGCTGGGATAAAAGGCGTGCACCACCACCGCCCGGCGTTTTCTGGGTTTTTGTAAAGGATTTATTTCTTTCCTCTTTACGGGCCTCTATCATCTTCATAAAGTTGCTTTTAAGGTCTTTTTTGTGATTCAACTACGTGGGAACATTCAAGGCCTGCTATAGTAGAATAGATGGATTCTAGTGGAAACATATTTCTCTCGATGTTATTGTTTGTGTTCTTATGCTGGCTTCTGGGTGACTATAGGTCTAGCTGCTGAATTTCGCTTTTGTCTTTGTTGGATGGGTGCTTTGTTCTTTGGTTTCTGTTTCCTCTCTGGATTTCGAAGAGTGTGATGGCTTTGAGTTCCTTGTTTTACTGGCCTGCTCAGCTGGTGTATTCACAGGGAATGTCTGCCGAAATTGTTAACTGGGACACAAGCAAGGAGTGAGAGGAGAGAGGTTAGGAAGTGATGGTCTATGGGATCCACAGGAGATGTGGGCAGAGCGGAAGGCTGCAGAACAGAGAGGCTGCAGCCTGTGTTTTGTTGCAGCACTAGGGGCAAGACTGAGGAACTGGGTCTGGGGGACCAGAGAGAGCAGAGAAGGTCTGTGGGCAGACTGCCTGATTTTCTAGAAGCTTTGTGCTGTGGTTGAATAGGGGGTATCTGCTTGAGTTGAGGGCTGGGATACAGTGACAAGTAGGGGGAGAGAGGTTAGGAGGGGATGGTCTGTGGGATCAAGCATTATCTTTTTATCTTCCACCTTTACAGGAAGTTACCATATACACTAAATATTTTCCTAACTCCTTCAGAAAAATACAAATCTGGTTAGTTGAATCTGTGGTAGGTTTGTTGCCTACCATTTCCTCTGCTAATTAATAATTATCTGCATTTGCCTAGAGTTGTTCTCAGCTCATCATGTGTATTTTGAAGTCTGTATCTGTTTTTTCTTTCTTTTCAAAAAATGGAACAGATTTGCCTGTCTTATTTTGGTTTGTTCATTTGGTAGCCTTTCCTCAGTAATTTCTTTCTCTGAGTTTCCTCGGTTCCTGGGGTGCAATGAATCTGAGGCAAGAGACTTGGGCTAATTGAGTTGGTAAATGGTATCTGTTGATATCCTCAGTAGTCTTGACTTTCAACTCCCTCTTGAGATTTCTAGTGTAAAGAATGACTTGTATTTGATAAATAAATGAAAACAAAATAAAAGGAAGACACTGAGTGTTTCACTGATGTAGCAGGAATCTTAAAAGTTCTTATTAATAAAAATCAAACCTGAGGCTAGTTATTGGGGTGAATGCTGGAAGATCAGAGAAGCAGAACAAGCCACAGCTTCCTCACCTCACCAGTTCCTCAGCTGATCCTGTTTCCTCAGACTGGAAGCTTCTGCGTCCTCATCCAGAATGGGTCTCAGCTGAACTGCTTCTCAAAAGCCTGAAAGCTTAACCAGCTAAAAGCTTCTAGTTTCTGGTCTTCATGCCTTATATACCTTTCTGTTCTCTGCCATCACTCCCTGGGATTAAAGGCTCACTTTCTGGGATTAAAGGTGTGACTCACCATGCTTGGCTGTATCTTTGAACAAACAGAGATCCAGGTAGATCTCTGCCTCTGGAATGCTAGGGTTAAAGGCGTGAGTGCCACCATTTTCTGGCCTCTGTATCTAGTGGCTGTTCTGTTCTCTGACCCCAGATAAGTTTATTAGAGTGCACAATATTTTGGGGAACACAATACCACCACACACTGATGCCTGTCGTTCTGCTCTCCGCTCTCTGCATGCTTCTTTTTTTTTTTTTTTACTCCTCTGTTCCTCTTCTTAGCATGCCTACTGACTTTGTGTTCTTTGAAAGTTTTTGTGCCTTAACCTTTCTCTAGTCAGTTCTGATGTCTGTTGCTGTCATCTATATTCACAAACATCCGTTCCTGCATTCTTCCTCCTGCTATACTTATTTAGTGGATGAGGTCTTTGTGGGACTTTATGGTCTTACTTCAGACTTAGTATGGATCTTTCTCTTTCCATTGAGTTTGGGGAAATTTACACCTATACTAATAAGATCTATTTCATGTGGATATCAAAACCATCTGTTATTATAGCTATTTATTTTCTGAAATTTTGGTCTCTGCCGTCCTAAAATTAATTCAAATGTTACTTTATAATTTAAATGAAATTTTATTAATCTATCTTGCAAGAGTTTTCCACAAAAATCTAAAGAAAAAAGGAATATTTTAAAACAAAGAGAGATCCTGTAGAATTTGCAGACAAATGATTGGATAATGAGAATATGGTGGCGAGTGAATGTACAAAAACATGCTTTTGATGAGATATGCTCTTCCCTTTAATTTCAGCTGAAATAGCCTATCCACATCAAAGTTGGTTGAAAGGAAGAATTCCTCCACACTTTTCATTATCCATAATGCAGTGACTATAACAGCTTGAAACCTGAGAACCAGCCTGTGCTGCATAGGTGTGTACCTGTGCCCATTAAGATGCTGCTCCCCAGCCCAGGATCACATCTTATATGCACATGTATCCTTCTTTATTCACTTCCATATATATAGAGAATTTCCAGAAAACAGGTAAGCAAACAACAATGATCATGTAAGGAGGAGTATGGCAGAGTGGGTGATGGTTCACCATGATCTGAGAAGTAAGATAGTTTCCCCATATGGGGCTCTAAAGGTGGCATCCATGGTGGCTTTCAACGTATATTATAGCAAGATTTGTTTTTAAATGTTTTTATTTTTCTGAACCAAATGGATCCCACTCTTACCACTTCTTAGAACTCTCCTGACCTATGAAGGACCACACTCACAACTCTACAAAAATCAAAAGAGGTTCTAAAGAAATAGAAATGATTTATGTCAATAAACTACATAACTTAAATATATAAATTCTTAGATATACAAATTGTTGAAAACATAACAAGAAGAAAAAGTATTTTAATAAAATAAAATTGATCTGGCCATTGACAATTTTTCAACAAAGCAAAGTCCTGACACACATAGAATTCACTGGTGAATTCTATCAAACAAAGAAATTCTTTCTGGAGATGCAAGCTTCCTGGAAATTTCCCAGCCTGTTGTTTAAGGCCACTATTACAATTATGCTAAAGCAAAGATATCACAGAATATATAGGATTGCCTCAGGGAAGCAGTAGTTAAAGACTGAAGATTTGAAGTATTTATATATGAAAGAACTATAATAACCTTTTGTTGTATTTATATCCATCTTTATTTTTCCACTTTATTCTTTGCCATAGTCTAGAATTTATATGTGGTAACACTGATGAAATTAAATCAAATCCTTAAGATCATCCCTTGCAACATTTAATTATCTCATTTAATTTTCTTCTAGTCTCTACATTAAATCTACAAATATTTTTTACAGCACAGATGAGGTATAGCCCTCAATGTCCACATTTTTCCATCATTTTTCATGATCTCTAGAGCAATCAAGCAGAAGCTTTCCTGTAGTTTATGCAGACAAGACTCCTGAGTCATGACTATTGACTTCTATTCTGGAATGCCAACTTTCCATTGGCATTCATAGTTCTTGACCCATTCCTGACAGCTCTCACCTCCCTGGGTCAGCTCATGACTCTTGGGCTAATTAGATAATTCATAGCATCCACAATGGCCAGGCAGTAACAATACAGGTAGCTGAACCCAGCCACTCCCAGAATTCATACCATGTTCAAAATAGAAGAAAAGTAAAATCCTATTGGATTATTTAAATTATTGAAAAATAGACCTAAGCTAAATCAAACAGCTTTGAAGTAGGTTCAGTTTCCAAGGTTAATGAAGTTTCATTAATGAAGTTTAATTAGCTTGTTAAACAAACTTAGGTAGCTATAGAAAAACATGACTGACTATCTTAGCAAAACTGTTTGTCCATCAGTATGCATATGGGGATGATTTCTAGTTTTTATGTATTTTTATGTGAGATTATTAATCTGTTGTGGAATAATCTTTTTGTATACTGTGAAGATGTGTCTTTGCCAAGGTGCCTTCTGATTGGCTTAATAAAGAGCTGAATGGCCAATAGCTAGGCAGGAAGAAGCTAGGCGAGACTTCTGGGCAGAGAGAGAAGAAGGGGAGGTGTGGGAGAGATGCCAGAGAACACAGAGAGGAAACAGAAAGTTCAAGATGGAAGAAAGGTAAAAAGCCATGATGCAAAACATAGATTAATATAAATGGGTTAATTTAAGTTATAAGACCTAATGGGACAAGCCTAAGGTATAGGTCGAGCTTTCATAATTAATAATAAGTCTCCATGTGGTCTTTTGTGAGCTGGCAGCCCAAAGAAAAATCCATCTACATTAATCCATAGATGAGGGTCTCTCAGAAGTAGATAAAGGGAGTAATACTTATGAACTGCTTATGCTGATTAATGAAATGGTAGGAAAAACTAATCTTCAGAACAGCAATAAAATATCAGTACTGTTCATGCACTCTGGGAGAACTAATGGATGCTTGAATGCCATCATCAGTTTATTCAAGAACACAAAATTATTAGGCAGAAAAGGAAGGGTTGCATTGTCCCCAAAGCACATTTCTGTCACACCCCACTGTGTATCTACCACTGAAGCTTTTACAGGACTTCAAGTGTGGAGCTGCTGAATTCACTCTGAAAGTGGCAGATGTGGTTACTTTTTAGTTCTCAATTCAGAACTGAAAGCTCATCCTGAGAAGCAGTTGAAGAAAGCATAATACATGGGTTCAATTCCCTGTGTATTTGTTTTCAGATACAATGGATGGTTTATTTGTCCTTCCTCTGTTGTTTAGCCAATTTAACACATAAGCAAATGCTCTTAGTGTAATGCTATAATGGAAATATATCTTACAGACTGCCACCTTGGGAAAAACACTCAATTTATAGCTCGAGGGAGAGTGTTGGGTTTAAAATTCAATTTCATTTTAAAGGATTACTTCTATGACTTCAAAGAAAAATCTTTCTTCATTTCCATAAGTCACAGTTTGCATGCCATTGTTGTCAGCACAAGTGAAAGAACTCAAAGGGGATAAGACATAGTTTATTCTAAATGAAAATATGAGTGACCATGGCCTGGAAACAGCTTAAGGTTGTCCCAAATTCTGCCTTACAACATGGTAATGGTTCTATTAAGTTTTTACAGTGCCAGAACAAAGTAAATCATAAGTCAAGACACTTTCCCTTGTTGGAAATATCAGGTAGGCAGATTATAGCAAAAATGGGCAAGTTTCAGATTTAGCTGGTGGAAACCAGGGGTCTGTACATTCCAAAGGATTTGCTTAGTAGTCACAAAGAAGCTAGACCAACTGCAGAGCTGGGTCATAAACGGTTTTTGAGAAAGCTGAAGATGGCCCAAGATAATGTTGCTCTGGATTTACCATAGCCCATCCTTGCCACATCATTAAAATTCTCATCAGTCAGCCTTTGTAGTCACAACCTCTTACTAGGAACTTTCCTTGGCCGTAGGTTGTAATCAATGACATCACTCTGCTTTCTAACATGAATTAAACAATTTTTCTTCAGTAAACTGACCAACAAAACAAGATATTACTGGTAATAATACTTTGGTTCAATTTTACACAGCAAATACTGCATCTGTGAATTTTGTTAATCATTTCCTCTAACTAAACTGAACTAGAGATGGGATTAATGTGCTTATTTTCATGAAAATACACACCTGTAATTTAAGAATGGACAGTCATATATCAATGTGCAGAGAGTAGAAGACTAGGGTGTCTTTCTCACATCGCTGTGCTCAAGGCTCAGATCTGTAGGAAAAGGAAGCAAAAAGACTCTAAGAGCCAGAGGTGGGGGATGACTCCTAGGAAGCAGCATCATCTGGGCACAGCAGGGCTGATGCACATAGGAACTCACAGAGACTGTGACAGCACATAAAGACCCACACAAATTCAAACCCAACAAGATGTCAGTGTTAAGGGGGCAGTGCAAACAAAGCCCTATCCCTAACGAAGAAGAAGCTATTTGCAATGGATAACACCTCTGTGAGAGGAAAAATGAATCTGTGTTCTCTAACCGAAGTACACTGGTATTAGCAAGACTCCAGAGCAGGCCTCATGCTCAGGCCAATACAAAAAGTACTCTTTTTTTTTAATGTTTTGTTTGTTTGTATTGAATTTTTTGTCTTTTTGTTTTGATTTTATTTTTTTTTGAGAGAGAGAGAGTGAGAGCAAGTTACATTTTAAGTTTTAATTACTATGCCTCAGAGATCCATGAAACAAAATGCCTCTAATTTGCAAGGCTCTTTCTCAAGGACAGATAGTTCCTGAAATGTTGAGGCTTTTGTTTATGGGAGATAATAAGCCTCATCTTTTTGCCTCCCCTAAACATGTTTGTTTAACCCATATGCACCTGATGTGCTTGAACACATGTGGGTGGGAGGCTCACAGGCAGGAACATGTCAGGATGGATGCTTGGCCCTGATTGGATGTAGGCTGGAGGTATGTCAGGCTGTATGCTTGATGCTTGCCCCTGATTGGATCTGATGGGAAATACTTAAGCCTCTGCAAACCATGATTTGTGGCCATTTTCTGGAAACCCAGAGATGGACCTGGCCAGAGCCCATCCACCTGGTCACTATTTAATTAAAGCTTGCTTTGAAATTGGCTTTAAATTATTGTAATGGTTTTATTCTCTACTGGTGGGAGTAATGAGAGAGAGAGAGAGAGAGAGAGAGAGAGAGAGAGAGAGAGAGAGAGAATGAAGTTGGGTGGGTAGGGAGATGGGAGAAGATCTGGGAGGAGTTGGGGGAGGAGAAAAGGGAATTTCAAAAATGATTATCAGGTTTGGGTCTTAGAGTGCCATTCATTAAGCTATTTGAGTGGTTTAAGAGTTGGCCTAGTGTTTGCTGAGCAAGCAGAGATATCTGAGTTCAGAGCCCTAGCATTCATGGCAGTGCATACCTACCTATAACCCAGGCCTAAGAGGTGGAGGTGGAGACATGTGTCCTGATGGCTCATTGGCCAGCCACATTAGCCAACATGTTAAGTTCCATGTATTTTTGAGAGACTGTGTCTCAAAAAAAAAAAAAAAAAAAAAAAAAAGGCGGAGAAGGATAGCAAATTACATCCAATCTGGCTTCAAGAGCCTAACAATCCCCCCATGCACGCGCTCACACACACACACCACACCAAAGTTTTATGAAAACGCCAGAATATTTCTGAGGGTCAATGGGATGGTGCAGCAGAACTCCGCAAAAGCAGGCAAGGCTCAGAGCCTATAGACTATAGGACAGAGCTGCCCTCAACACCTGCCCAGATAATGTGCAGTTCTCGGCTATGAAGACTTTAGGGGCACCGATGGCTGCCGCAGAGGATAGAACAAATCCAAAGGTGAACCCGTCTCCCTTTGCAAATGAAAGTCAGACCTTTATCTCTTTTCAAGTTAGAAGACCAGCTTCAAGACTCCAGGACTTTGTCCCAGGCTCTCTCTCCGGTGCTCCTTTTTGCCGCCACTTCCTCATCCCTCCTTCTCCTTAGAAGGCAGTAGAAGCCTGACTCGAGTTAGAAAACCCTACTTAGAAATTCATGGGTGCTCGTTCTTAATCCAAGTCCACATAATACACTTTATAAAACTTTTCAGTACAGAAATTGCTCAATAGAGCAAAGACAGAGCTCTCGGCTCTGACGGAGCTGATCCGTAGAACACTCACAGGGAAAGGAATGACGGACAGTCGTGTGGAAGGCAGCATGTCTAGGCATGCTGCTCTACACTTCCCTGGAAACCATACTTCCTTTAGTTTTGGTTTAAGAGAAGCCAAAAAGATGCTTGTTGTTCATTATGAGAAACATCTTATTCAGGGCGTTTTTAAAAAAATCAATTGGTTATTGTTATGCCTTGTTCGTTTTCATTTTTCATTGTGCTGAATAAAGTTTGGGATTTTCAATCTCCCTCTACAGAAACCAGACGAGAGAAAATTTTCACAGTGCTGGAATAGCTTTGTATTTTTAGAGTGTTTATAGTTTAAAAGCCAATATACATATATATGTTCATGTATGTGTACAAACATATAGGTATATATGCATATGTGTACATGTATATATGTGTGTGTATTTGCATGTACGCATATATGTATATGTATGTGTTTGTGTGTGTGCACATTTTTAGTGTTATATATTATCTAAACACATATTGTTTAAAGGCTTTGCAAAGAGAGAAAGGACTTGCATTCTTTTGTTCTTTAGACTTAAACTACAACTAAAGCTATGCACCTTTCATGTAACACCCACTCAACTTGTTTTGCTAGAATCCATTTTGAGGCACCATAATTACAATGAGTTTTTAGTCATATACTGACAGAATACAATAACTGCCAATAAGGATACATTTTAATTTCTGGTTTCCCTGTAAGGAAAAACAATAAAGTAAGATGTAATTGGTTTTAGAATATGAGTGGAACATGAGAAAGCATTAATTTAGTTTGTAGATATGACAAATTAGTCTAAGGGTTCTGTGCCATTTGAATGTTGTCTTTCTAAACAGAAACATTGCATTTTTTGAATTTTTTAAGACTAAATGTGTTTTTAATGACATGACCACCGCTTAATTGAAGCCCATTTTTATTGCTCAATTTTTCATTACTCTAAAGAAATTTTCTTTCCAAGTGAATTATTTATGTTATAGTCTTGGTACACATTGGATACTCATCAATTTCACTTAAATACAGCTCTATTATTGAATATCTTCCTTATTACTGTCAGGTTTGGCATATTTTATTCCTACAATACATACAGACACTTATCAAATTTTGTTAGGCAATTTTCATTATTTTATTTTTTATTGTTTTACCTCTGTCTTTGCCACAGGCCCCCTAACCCCCCCTTTTCCTCCCCACTAAGTGTTAGTATTATTTTGACATTGTTATTGCTACATTTAAAAAAAAACCCTCATTTTTAGTTTTTATTATATTCTTCTTACATTTACCTAATCTCATTTTTGAACTTTCTTAATATAGGGAAATCTTCATTTATTTTCTCTTTTTTATAATCTTTTTATCTCTTCTTTCCCCTTTGTATATGTTTCTGTGACTTCACTTCTTAATTTCTTGCTATCGATTTAGCCTTGCATCTCTATTTTTTCCTTGTATTTTTCCCTTATACCCTTCACTTACTATTTATATATTTATCCTGATAAATTTTAGCTTCACAGCATATTCTAAATTAGTTTTCCCATTTGGGGTTTATAGTCATTTGTAATTTATTAGATAGCCTCAAATAAACATAAGTGTATTTTAATATCTTATATGGTTGGATTTTATTGTCACTACAATAATTTGTTTGCTCCACTCAGAATGATTTTAGGAATTGAATATTCAAGAATAGGCTGAGCCATGAGAAAGGCCCCCAATAAAATTTGGAGAGATATCGAACCTAGCATTTATGAAAATCACAACACAGAAATATTTTAAGAAAAAAGAATAAAAGAAATCAAGGCAACATGACTCTTCCCAAAATTCCTGACCCCTCAGCTATGGAATCCAATGATACCAAAACAGGTAAAAATAATAAATGAAAATTTAAAAGCCTACTAATGGACTTGACCAATGACCTCAATGGAGATAGATACAAAAGCCAGATTGACTCAATCCAGAATTTAATTAAGAAAGTCAGCAGCATAGAGGAAAAAGTCAGTAAAGTAGATAAGAGAACCTGTAATAAATATGAAATTGTCATCAACATGAGGAAAAAAAATCAAGCAAACTGAGGTTTTGAAAAGAAATCAAATAAAATGTAAGTAGCAAAAAACTTAATGAATCAAATGAAAACCATGATGTAAAATTGTCACCAATAGACTTAACTAGAAGAATACAGAACACCAGTGATGAAGGGCAAGATTGAAGACACACAAATATCAGATATCAGTGAGGAGAAGAAATAGTGAGCATGACCACAAGGTTGTGAGCTGAAGGCTAAGACTCCATGGGATTGAAGAAAGAGAAGAGACAAAACCAAAGGCCGAGTGTCTGTTCCATGAAATCAGAGCAGAAAACTTCCCCAAAGTAAGTAAGGCCTATAAGACACAAAATAGACATGAACCCTACTGTGACATATTGCATCCAAAGTATTAAAAATATAAAACAAAGAAGTGATATTAAAAACTATAAAGGAGAAATGACTACTCATTTACAAAGGGGAACATACCATAATAACACCAGATCTCATGATAACAGCAAATCTAGAAGCCAGGAAAACATAAAATAATGCTTTTGGAAGGCAAATAACTGGGAAGCAAGACTTCTATTTAGTCAAGAACTCGCTACAATGGATGGATAAGGACATTTCAAGACAAGCACAAACTAGGCAGTCCATGACCACAAAGTCGTCACTGAAGGAGACACTTGTGCAAACAGGAGCAAGGGCAGCTTCCGTCATAAGAGAACTTGTGAAATAAAATTTACAAGAGGCATAGATGAACAAATGGGATCTAAAAAGGAGTACATCAAGGTCAACATAAAAACGAATAAATCCCTATGCAAACTAGGAAGAAAGCAAAGAACAATGATTTAAATAACTAGTAAAATGACAAATTAAAATATTATTGGACCCAGTTTTGTGAGGATAGCATGTGGATAATCAGCTACTCCGACTTCAAGACAGCAGTGACTATATCATACCCAGAGAAAAGCATTCCATATACCTAGCTCTACCACTTCTTGGTTTCTACCAAAAGACTCCAAGTCCACCTATCTAGCCACAGAAATCCTTGTTCACCAATGTTTATTCTTGTATTTTCACAATAGCTAAGAAAAGAAATCTGTCTAGATTTCCAATGGACTGATGAATGGACAAAAAATGGTGTTTATATACAGTAATGCAAGTTTTCAGAATAAGAAAAAAATGAAATAATAATATTAGCAGAAAATTGAGGAGATTGGAGAGATTATGTTAAATGAATTACTCTAGACTCAAAAACAGAAATACCATGTTTGGCCTCTGTCTTAGAGTTTCTATTGCTGTGTAGAGACACTATGACCACAGAAACTCTAACAGAGGAAAAACATTTGATTGTGGTGGCTTACATTTTCAGAGGTTTAGTCCACTATCATCATGATGTGACATGGTGGTGTGCAGACAGACATGGTACTGGAGAAGGAGCTGAAAGTCCTACAACTTGAACTGCAGGCCATGGGAAGTCAACTGAACTAGGCATAACTTGAGCATAGAAGACCTCAAAGTCTACCCCCACAGTGACATATTTCCTTCAAGAAGTCCACACCTACTACATGAAGGCCACATCTATTAATAGTGCCACTCCCTATGAGCTTACAGGGGTCAATTACATTCAAATGACCACACCCTCATGTGCATAATCTACATTTAGATTTATGTGTGTGTGTGTGTATGTGTGTGTGTGTGTGTGCACTTGTACATGCCTGTGTGTGCAGAGGAGGTGTAGCTCATGAAAAAAGAGTGGATCAACCATGAGAGTAAAGGGAGAGATCATAAGGGAAACAGAGGGAGGATGAGACAGGAAGGAATGAAGCACACAGAACAGGGTCTGGGTGTGGTGGCCCACAGAGGCTATCTAGTGAGACCTCACTCAAGGTCAGAGAATCTGAGCTTGCTTTACCCAGCAGGGCTGCGTAATAGAATGATTTGGCCAGGGCCATGTTTACCAGGTGTTTGGAAGGGTCTACACTTGGCTGTATGGTGCTCTTTTATTTGGCAATGGGGAGGTCTTTTGTCTTTCATATTATATTATATCATATTATATTATATTATACTATTCTATACTATGCTATATTATATTATATTAATTATGTTATATTATACTATAAAAAGCCTTTTTGAACAAACCTCTGGGTGACTGGATATCAACCCAGGGCCCTCCTGAAGCTATACTGTGTCTCTGTCTTTCTCTCTTTCTACCTAATATTTCCTCATTCCTCTCTCCTCCATCCAAGAATCCTTCGAGAGGTGGGAGCAGGTCGGAGCTGAACTCTGGCAGACTCCCATATCTGGGAAAATGGGAGGCAGCAGTGGAGGAGATAAATGAGTAAGAACATATATGTATGAAAATGCCACAATGAAATCCTTACTTTGAATGCTAATTTTTAAAAATCAATAAAATAAATAAACCAAACATTATGGAATGAATGAAAAATAGGCATGCAATGTCTAAATGGATTTACAAAAAAACTATAGCAATAGGTTCAAGATGACAGTTTTTAGATTTTTAAAAAGTAAATGACAAAGCTACCTAAGTTAGTAGACACACAATTTGAATTTGAAGTTTACTGTGATAAATATTTTCTGTTTGTTACTTATAAAATGGAGTTATATGCATTTATTCTCTACCTTGTATCGTACATGCAAGATAGACTGCAGCTCTGTTCTCAGAGTTAAATTATTACCTCAATAAATGTGTGTAGCTCTTCCAAGAACTTACATTTCTAGTCAATGTGTGTTTGGTAATGACTCTGTAAGCAGTGATCTGTCTCTATCCACGTAACTGAAGGTATTTTATTTGAATGACTCTTCTACAGTCACTGGCATTCCAAAAGTGCTTCCTCCAGAGTCTGCCTCCTGTATTGTGCAGACTCCCTGCAGGGGGGAAATATAATTGGCCCTTATACCTTGTCTCCAGCCATGGTGAGCTCTGATTTCTCCCGAAAGCTCCGAAGAGTATATACATGGATCCTTCCTTTGAAAATCGTACAGAACTCTGATAATGATCATCTCTGGGTCAAGTTTCTGCTTTATTTCTATAATCTTGAGCTAAACTCTATTAAAACACAATTACTTCACCTAATTAAATTATTGGACCTACCGTCTGATTAAAGAACTATACTTGAACTTTACTTCTCACGTCTGTGGTTTCAGAAACCAAGAAAAGGAACTGGAGGGAAGAATTTCCAAAGTTCAGCATCCTAGGGGTGAATTGACAGAAATGTCTGCTAAGAGAAACAGCATCATGGGAGACTGTGTTCTGCAGCTTTTCTTTCTTCTGCTTCTTGGGGTGGGTGGAGGAAGTGTTCTGACTGAGCAGATCCAGGATGGGGAACTGAAAGGAAACAGTTCACTTTTCTTTTCTGAGAAAAATAATCTCCTGTTGTCCAGAGAGAAGGATGAAATGAGGAAGTCAGGCTAAAAGCAGCATGGAAGAAGACTGACCTTAATGCCTAGCTGAATAAATTCCAGGAACATTTCTGCTATGTAGGTGAAATGAAATGAAAGGAACAAGAAAAATCATGCCAAAAAGAAAAACTTTAGAAATTACAGCAAACAGGCTCAGAGAAGTGAAAGTTCTTTAGGTGGAGATTGCGTTTTCTTAAGAGGGAAGGGAGAAAGTGAGTTATGAGCAGAATTCACGACTACACTCGCCGTATTTGTAAATATGGCAAAGTCAGACGGAGGGCAGGCAGCCTGCGCCCTCTTGCTCTGTGTGTTAGTGAGGTATGGCTGCCACCTGGTGGCCAGTATCAGTTCCTAGCCTGGCTTCTGTTTGGAGAAGGTTCTAATTAATTTTGGGGAGGATACTCAAATAGCAAAGCTGCTGCTTCTCCAAATGACCTCCTGCAAATCAGCTTCTCTGGATTTTTCTCAGTAGGAAGAGAATAGGAGTTTACTTCCTAATAATTGAGTTTTGTGCTTTCAAGTGTACAGCTCTTTAGAATAGACCACTCTTACAGTTTTTATTTGAATAGTTAGATGGCAGCCCTATGAGGGAAATCAAGTTCTCATTTTTTCTTAAAATGTTTTCAACTGACAGAATTTCACCCACTTCAAGTGTTATTTATGCTGAGAAATGTTTTCTCAGAAGTACCGAATGCTGAAAGGGTCAGCTTAGTGACGCGACAGTGTCGTCACTTGGAGTACACGGACAGATGCGATGAGGACAGAGAGAAAGAGAGTAAAATAAAGCTTCCTGCAACTTAGGTTTTTGCTGTCTTGTTATCAAATTCTTTGAACTTAACACAACTACATTTATAGAATTCACATGTATAGATTGCAACAGGCTATCTCTTTGTTTTTTATTTTTAATATTAATCTTACTGCAGAAAACTAGTTTATCATTATTAGCGAAGCTTTTGGAAAGTTAAACAACCTCAAAATGGCACCGTGTTTGTGTCCTCTAACAGTGGAAGTGCACTGTGTAGAAGTGAGCTCCTGGAACCACATAGTGTATGCTTCCGAATCACACTGGGTTCTTTTCCTCCCTGATAACAAGTTTCCAAGTGACTCCCTGATGACAGTGTGTTCTTCCTGAACTCTGGTCACTGCAAATAGCATGAAGCAAACAAAAGGAAAAGTGACACATGGCTTCAATGTGACCCTTGCCATCTTTCTATCAGAAATGTGTCCATTCATTTCACATTCTGTTTCACATCTTCTCAGCTGTATTTGAAAAGGTCATCATCATCTATCTCTGCCCTGAATAAATGGAGGTAATTTGTAATTGCCAAAAGGAAAAGAGAAAACTGTTAAATATTAAGAAACAAAAACTCATCTTGATCAAAATAACCCCAAGTTTTTGTTGAGTGCTAGACAGATCATATAAGATAAAATACTAGGGCATAGGGAAAGAGCTAACAAGGGCATATAAACAGAATATTGCTAGAATACATAAAATCAAGGTGTTGCTAGGACACTAAGAGATCAGGTAATTTGTTTTAATTTGGAGACATTTGATGAAAACTCCAAAGGAACATGTCTTCATAAAACTGTCTCTGAGTGATTTACTCAGGAGTGTTCTATCAAAGCTTGAAAAGAAGACTCTAAAATATCAAAGCAATCTCAACCATGTGACAAAATGCTTTTTAAAAAAAGACAAGAAAATGCAGATACTCAAGAATGCAACATACAAAACACTCAATGTGCTCTCAAACATTACTATGACAAGGAGCAGGCAACTTGATCAATACACACTGGGCAGAAAAGAAATGGCTTGTGGTGTAGCTTGGTGTAGAGCACTTGGCTATCACAAACAAGGCCTTGTTTTTCATCCTTGGCACTGAAAACAAAACATTTTAAAATATAGTCACACTAATAAAACATAGGCAGAAAAGAAATAAAAGCAACTTCACACGCATACTTTATTTTGGTACATATATCAAAAGAATCATGACCCTGTATAATTTGACCTAACTTTATAATTGAGAAAACTTAGACATGGATAAAGTAGATAAGCTGCCAAAGTATATCACCTTAATAGTGTCTAATAGTTTCAAACTGCAGAACAACTCTCCCAAATCCTTAATGTTTTTAAAAAGATGTAACATGAATGTGAACCACAGTTAAAGGAGGCGACTGTGGGAGGTAGGTGGTTTATCACACTAAGTTTTCTAGCTCATTCATTGGGCAGGTGTTCAAGTGTAAGATTATGCCTCTGTGAATGTGTGTCTGTATGTACATAGTCACTGTGCCATGCACATTATGCAATATGATACAAGTTGTTTTTATTATCATGAAGTATAGTTTACAACTCTGTACTCAAATCTCTGCCTAACTATTATAACAATGACTTTAGCTGAGCATGAGAGTGGTGGTGTATGCCTGCTACCTTAACACTCAGAGGCTGAGGGAGCAGGAGCACAGTTGGAGGCTAGTCTAGGCTACAAAGCAAGTCGCTCTCTGGAAAAGCAAAAGCAAAAGCAAAAACAAAACAAGAAATCCCCAAAACAAACAAACAAACAAATAAAACAAAAGACTTTTCTAATCTGTACTTCTTGCTAGTTGCAGAGACCAACTCACAATAAATTAAAGGCTTAAATGCAAGCATTGAGAAAAGTTGGAAATGTTCCAGGATATTAAGGTGGACACATTTTTTTTCTGACTAGAACTCGAAAACACAGGGAAGAAAACAAAAAAAAATTGACAGATAGAATTGCATCCAACCCCAAAACCTAGAAAGCAAAGGAACCAAGCAGTAGGGGGCAGAAAAAACCTACAGAATGTAGAAAATGTTTGTAATGTCCACAAAACAAGTGTTGACACACAGAAGATGAAATGAGCTCCAAAATCTTAGTAGCAAATACCCCAGAACAAACCAGCATCAAACCAAACAAAATAAAAAGCACAGCCAGCTAAGAAATGAGCATTAGCCCCCACGGGAAACACCCCTTTCTCTAAAGAAGACACAGAACAGGTACAGGAAACAATGTTCAACCTCACTAGTTATAGATAAATGCAAGGAAAGATAGCATCTCACCCCAGTAAGAATAGCACTTGCCAAGAAGACTAAAGACAGTAAGAGCTTCTGGGGTGTGGTTGAAGGGGATTCTTAAGCACAACTGGGGGGAATGAGAATTAAAACAGCCACTACAAAATATGAAAAGATTACTGCTCAAAAAATTAATAATTGAACTGCTGCAAGGTCCAGCCTTTGTGTCATTGAACACACACACACAGACGCAGACAGACAAACAGACAGTCAGACAGTTATCAAGATGTCTGGACTCCTGCTTTCTTGCATCACTAGTCATGATAGACAAGAAACAACCAACTTGTCTATGGCATGAAGAATGAATAAAGACAGTATGGTAACATTATTCTTATTAGAACATTATCTGTCCATGAAAAGAATGCGAGCACCTCATTTGCTAAATCAAAACAGAGCTGTGGAACTCTATACAGAGTGAAATAAGAGAGCCATACAAAGGCAAGTACTATGAAGTCTCACTAACACATGGAACCTGAAATGTTGATCTCACAGAGGTTGAGAGCAGAGTGGTGGTTAGCAGAGCTGTGGAGAGTGGGGACATGAGAAGGTGGTGGATATTACACTTTCATCAGACTGGAGCAAGAGGTGCTCATGTGATTTTTGCAGTGTAACAAACTATACATAACAACTCTATGTTGTAGATTTTGAATAAATATAAGGTAGGATTTTGAAGTTTTTTTTAACCACAAGATTGATATAATTGATATAATTTAAACAAAGTGAAAACACACATTGGATCTTACACCCTTCTCCATTAATGTGCAGCATTTATGCTTTTATGTATTGGTTAAAAATAAATTTGATAAATGGCTTTCCTGACGGAACTACAATTAAATCCTGTCCATTTCAGAAGACAGGGCTCTGAAATATTGTTTTAACCACATAAATAGAGAAAAAAGAAGTGGGCGGTGGTGGGAGCTTGTTTTAACTAAGAGCTCATTTTATATGGCAGGTCAGTATACCTCAAGAAAGAGTTTTAACTGACATAACTTTTCTTGCTGAAATTTTCTATAAAATCAACAATGTGTCCTCACAATGTCTGTGAACTCTTTGGAAGCAGAGGGTAGACTAGCAGATGTGCAATGGTCTTACATTTCTCGCACTCTTGTCAGATGACTATTCGTTTTTGTCATTATTAAGAGAAACTGGAGTGCGATATCCCATAGACGTTATCTTAGTTAGGGTCTCTATTGTTGTGAAGAGACACCATGACCATGGCAACTCTTGTAAAGGAAAACACTTAATTGTAGTGGTTTGATTACAGTTCAGAGATTCAGTCCATTATCATCATGGTGGGGCATGGTGGCATGCAGGTAGACATGGTGCTGGAGAGGTAGCTGAGAGTTCTACATCTTGCAAGCAACAGGAAGTGAACTGTCTCGCTGGGTGTGGCTTGAGCCTATGTGAGACCTCACAGCCTACCTCCACAGTGACACACTTCCTCCAACACAACCACACCTGCTCCAACAAGGCTGCACCTTCCATTAATGCCACTTCTTTCGGGGGCCATTTTCTTTCAAACCACCACAGAAGGGAAGAAAACTACGGAGGGTGAAAACATTCTCTTTTTACTCTGTGACTTTAATAAGTTAGAAATATAGAATTGTTAGATGGTTTCTGTATCACAAGTTGATAAAGGCCTCAACTAGGATGGATATAAACCAGTTCCTTTATGAATATACTATAAGAATACTTGACTCTATATAATTTATTAGTTCATGGATGCTGAAAGGAATTTGCACATGTGCATACACATGCAAAAATCTGTCTGTATATGTTCATAGACAAATGTATATGCATATGTATACTTTTGCTTGAAAGTTTTTCAGTACCATTTACTATATTTAAGGTTATGAAAAATTGTGCAACAAGTATTTATGCACTGGTAAAGTCTCAAAATTTTAATTTGGTATGAAAAGAAAAGTTGTTAATATTCTTTGGAGTACATATTTATCTGGAAAGCAGTTTGGGAAACACATTGCACATGCTGTCTGAAAGCTTTTGTGCTGACAAGTGGAAACTTGGCAACTAGTAAGGGGACTCTGACATGCTAAGAGAGGGGTAGTAGATTATAAATAAAAGGAAAGTAGAGAATAGAAATACTGGGGGTGGACACGCTAAAGTCAGGAGGTGATAGAAAACAAGGAGATGGAGGACTAACCCAAAGGAAGAGTATGAAAAGCCATATGGTAGCCTACAGTATCATAATCTAATTAAAGAATGTAATTAGGGAGATAGAATACATGAGCTATGAAAGAAGTGGGGTTACTGGGGTTAATGGATTAAGTGGATGTGGGGGCAGAGTGCTGGAGGAGATAAGCAAGTAGTTGATGGATTAACCAAAACAACTAAGCATACCTAAAAATTCCTTGTAGAAACCCATTAGTTAGTAAGCTAATTTCAATACACAACTTTAGAAAATGGAGTTCAGACAGAATTATCCTGCATGGGTGGACAGTGCTTTTATCAGAAGTCTTAAGTTATTTAATGAAAATCATAGTGCAAGGTATGGCATCTCTTCTTAGTAGTTATTGGTCAGGGAGACTCCAGAGGTCTCCAAAACATCATTGGCTATTGCCATTACCCTTGGCTATCCACCATAACTACACAGACCCAATTTCTGTAGGTAACACACACTTTAGCTATAGGAAGGACGTAAGGAAATAAGTCTCAAGACAACCAGACGGCTAGCTTTTGTGCTGTGGGAAGATGTTGTGCAGGCTTCTGGGAGAAAAGACATCAATGATCTTACCTGGCACCAAATCCTGCATGCTGCAGTACTGTCTTATGAGGTAATAGGTGCTCATTGGGATAACTACAGCATAATTGTTATGGAGTAACTAACCAAGGTCTGATTCGATTTGAGGACTGCTCCAGAGAAGGGAATTTCTTCTTTGTTTGTTTCTTTTTACTTGTCTTTTTGTTTTTAGGTCTTCAGGGTCTATAACACACAATGCCTTCTTTAGGATATCTCATTAAGTCATGTCTAAAGCCAGGCAATGGTGGCACATGCCTTTAATCTCAATACTCAGGAGGCAGAAGCAGGTGGATCTCTGTGAGTTCGAGGCCAGCCTGGTCTACAGATCGAGTTCCAGGACTTCACAGAGATACTCTGTCTTGAAAAACCAAAAGAAAAGAAAAAAAAGCATGTCTAAGGCCATTTTACAGGTAATTTTTAAATTGAAAATAGACTTCTTTCATTTTTTTCTTTTATTGAGCATAGATCTTTTTCTCATACAATATATTCTGATTATAGTCTCCTCCCCTCTACTCCTCTCAGTTCCTCCTCATCTTCCCTCCCCTCTAGATCCACTTTCTTTCTGTAGCTCATTAGAAAACAACAGGCTTCTAAGTGATAACAACAAACAACAAAATAAAATATAATAAGGTAAAGCAAAAACTATCATATGGAAGTTAGACACAGCAAACCAACAGGAGGAAAAGATACCCAAGACCAGGTACAAGAGTCAGAGACCCACTCATTTTCATAGTCAGGAGTCTCATAATAATACTAAGCTAAAATTTATGGAGTACCTGGTGCAGACCCGTGTAGGCCTTGTGCTTGCTGCTTCAGTCTTTGTAAGCTCATATGTGCCTTACTTTTGATTCAGAGGACCTTGCAATCCTAGTGTCCTCCAT